>CANXYC010694485.1:0-14534 GCA_948193065.1 Aleurites moluccanus
GAGTTCTACGGGTTTATGGTGGCTTTAAGCCTATCCTTGCCCTAGGACCGTCGCACCACTGGAGTTGGGGTGTGACACCTTTATCAAGTTCTATAAATTATAATCTTTTCTTCAATCCATCTTTTCCCTAAACAAGGAAAAGTCTAATAATATTTTTATTACGTTACCATATTACTTTATCATTAGATCCTTTTATCATCAAACATACTGCTATATAATCCACTCAATTTATCTAACTGAGAATTTACACGTCAATATCAATAGGTTATATTCCCCATCAAACTTTACGGATAATGCTGAATTTAGAGGAAACAGATACTCCAAAAGATGAGAAGGAATCCTATACACCGCATGTTATAAAAACCCAATCCATCTAAGACTTCTACAACTCTGAATATATCACAGGTTGTAAGACCTTTGCTCTAATACTACCTTTGTCACAATCTAACTCTATTGGGCACGTGACCGGTACTAAGGAACAAGAAAGCATAAGGCTTCTGAAACACGTAGAAAGCCTAACTTACCATTGAACGACAAAATTGCAATATGACAGCTATAACTGTCACAAGCAAGGGGCTACGAGTCCACCTGTCAAATAGAATCTCAATAATTTAACATCATCACTTAGCCACTTAAGTTGACATTATGCATTTAACATCATCAACTAAAAATTTCTGCTTAACGGAGCAATAACAAAATTACGACTATAAATCTAACACTAAATATAACAATATGGAGTTCTAGAGATTTTAATACAATGAAATGAATTAATTACATAATAAAATAAAATAATTTCACTGTTTGAGGAATATAAGGCATAAATACTCAACTTAAAAACTTAATCTCGGTAAGCTTGATCCGGAACCTAGAAAAATATTTGAACAGGGGTGAGCGTTGGACTCAATGAGCTGAAATAATTTAATTCAACATACAGGTCATTTATTAATCTACATGAAGTGCCACATTACACATACTCATCCATAAACATACATAATATCCAAGATGGAAAATGTCTATGGAATCCAACCCCATATATGTTTTTGTTTATCATAAATGGGGAGTCGACCCCTCCCTTGACTCTCTTAAAAATCAATTATGGGTCCATGGTGAGTCCAGTTCTAACCAGACATTCGTATACTCTCTTATCCATGTCCAAGGACCATGGTGATATCATTCTCTAACTAGACAATTCCTATAATAATATGGTTATCATCATCATATTATATTATGTTATATCATTAATATTTTATGTGTTAGTAGTGGATTTTATATCATCCTATTTTCCATCGCATGCACATTCATTCATATCATTCATCAACAACATAAAATATGACATAAACATACATCGTGCTACTAAATCTAATGCAATTGTGATAGTTTATATACATATATATTTCATTCATTCAATACTTATATGCCATACTTAGATGCAGTGATAAATTAAAATATATTAACTCACAGATTTGACGACCATCAAATTGGCTGGCTCCCTCAGAGCGCCTCCTAACGACAATAATACATCTAAAATACATATACAACATACGAGATTTATTAGAATAATACTCAAATACTGACTCATAAAATATAAAAAATGAATTTTAAGAATTTGTCAAAATTTTGACAGAATCTCCTTTAAAATAGGACGTAACCTCCTAAAACAAAAAATAAAAATACTTCTAAATAATCAGTTCATCGACCCAAATCCAACTCAATCATATCAATTGACCCCTTATGAGTTTCTATCTTAATAAACATATTTATAACAATCTAATTAGTATCCCAATTCAACTCTACTCATTATTCTATCAAATGAAAGTAAATTTTGACATCCAATTAATTTCATATATTTAATCCATAAAATTCTATAAACTGTATATAATCTCAAAAATACTAATTCAAAATTAATATCAGTCAGCAATTAAATTCATAAAATAATTAATTTAATAATTATTATTTAATTTACTATATCTCAAAATAAATTCTCAATATATTCTAATTTAATTCATCATTACTGATAAACCAAAAATAATAATAGTAACGAGTAATCCATTTACTAATACTTAATTAAAATAATACTTCGTAAATAATTATTCACTAAACCCTCAATAAATAATCACATTAAAATTAATATTTATATCTAATTGCCTTAAAATATTTAAAATAATACCATCATCAAAATATTTTTGTATCAATAATCCATTTATCAAACTTCAATAATTATCTTAATTTAATATCTTTTATAGACTTAATTTAATTATATACTTTATTAAATTACTCCACAATGATTTAACCTTTCAGTATCTAAATTTCACAAATATCGTCTACATAATTTTCATAATAATTTTCAAATTAATATAATAAATTTATCTTAATTCTTACATTCAATAAAAATACAGTTACTGATAATTTACTGTATGAAAATTCTAAAACCAACGTCAAACTCAATATTTTTTCATAATTTCTATTCAAATAATTTTTATAATAATTCTAAATAATCTAAAATAATTTATCTTAATTTATCCATTCAAAATAAATAAACTTATTAAATTTTAACTGTCTAAATTTTCCAATATCAATATAAATATTCAATTATTTTCACAAAATTTTCTCTAAATATACTCCAATAATTAATAAGTAATTTTAGAATAATTTAAATCCTACTTACTAGAAATTTGTCAAAAATCTACGCATATCTCATTTTTTTGTCCTGATTTTGGTCTCCGATCAGGGCAAAAGAAGTACCATCGGAAAGTTTACGAAAAATGGAGTCCGAAAAAACCCAAATTAGCTGAAAAAATCTCATCGGAATAAGTTAGATCGGCCGGAAAAAGTTTGAATGTCAACGAACGTTGACCAGCATGTGAGCCTCTGTCCTACGGTGGTTTCCGGTGAAACCAACCAGCAAGTAGGTCAACTCCTTCCCTGTCTCTAGCACGTGCAAACCATCGTACAACCGACAGTGAATTTCAAACTAATATATATATATTAAAATTATTTGTTCATAACATTTAAGGATCTTGTACATCAGAAAGTTCTGTAAAATCTTTACATTCATTCATGCATGCCTTTTGCCAAAGGCTGTGTTGATAATTTTTGGTGTTATTCTTTTGTACTCTTTTCTGTGCACTGTTTATTTCCCCTTTGCATCCTAAGGACTCGTTGGTATCAGAGCCTGGGGGGTTGTGTGTAAGAGAGTGAACAGTGTCTAAACTCGTTGGAGAAGATAAACAGTAGACAAATAGGATTACTATTTAAATAAACTGTTAGATTTGGGTACAGTCATAAGTCCCGTTGAGAGCCGATGATAGGCATTTTAGAGCAATAATCTTTGTGGCCGCATCCTAAATTTATTTAAAGAAATAATTTTATTTTCTATTATTTATTTTCAAAAATGAATTTAGATTCCTTTTCTGTCGAACTACTTCTCTTTCAAACTCTTCTACCTCTGAATCTTCAGAATTCAAAAGAATCATCAATAGTGAGGAAATCACTATAGAAGATTTTTCAAAACAAATTGATGAATGGAAAATCCCCAGAGTTTAAAAGAAGCATATTTATGACTCTTTAAAATTTTCTCTTTTCAAAATTGATTTTACAATCAAAACAGAGGAAAGAGATATTCAAATTTCAAAACCTTTTGAAGAAATTCATTTTATGTCTTCAAAATCTCTTCAAAAACATAGGAAAAATCCTATAAGTATATACATATAGAATTAGTCCAGGTAGGTATAAAACCTTTGACTAGAGAAGGATTAGATATCTCCATCTTAGCAGTCATTAGAGATTCTAGGTTTATAAACTTTCATGATTCTTTGTTAGGAACTGTAGAATCCAGCCTTAACAAAGGACTAATCAGCTTTAGCTGTTATCCAAACATTACAGTCTCTTTGAATGATAAGAATATTTTAAAGAGCATTGTTTTTCAAATTAAAACTCATAATTATAAAATGCTTGACGGATCAATTCCAATTGCATTGATTTTCAAAATTCATTACAAAGCAATGATCTCTGCTTTTGCTTCAAAACACATCCAACACTCGCCAAAAGGAGAAACCTTTTTGCTTCAAACAGACCTTACAAAGGCCAATATAGTTATCCCCAAAACTATCCAATGGAAAGATATAACCTTACCAGAGGAATGGGTTTTAGAATGAGTAACCCAACCAGAAATTCCAAAACAATCTGAACCAAATTCAAACCTGAAGAATATTACCAATTTCTCATATGGTAGAGTCAAATTGACATTTGACAGAAAGTCAACCTCATCAAGATTTCCTGATACTGCCTCTACCTCTTCAACAATTAACATAGGTCAAGTATCAAATCTTCTCTCTGTCATATATGCCCCATATACGGAGCCAATTAAAAGAATACAAATAGTATAGCCGAGGTATTCTACATATGATATTCCCAGAAATACCACAGAAATACTTAGCTCTACTCTCCAAAATGTTGACTATTAAACCAATATACCTAGACCAGTATATACAAATAGTCAACCACAAAACTAAAAAGAAGAACCTGAGTCTCCACCTACTTCACCAACACCTTTAGCTATCACCCAAAATATTGAGCATAAAATCAATGTGATAAAAAAGGAATTTCAACTTGATAAAAATCTTCTACATGAAGATTTTTATTCAGAAAAGAATGAAGCCAAGAAGATATGATTTTTTCAAAACTACTTGGAGATCAGAAATGAAATCCAGGAAGAATATTATAAGTTTTAAAATGTTGTTCATATTTAAATGAAATTTTTTGATTGGTTTGAAATATATGCTAAAAAGCATGAAATTGCATACCCGTTTTTCAAATCAAAGCATGTCAAAAATACGAGCATTCTAAAAAAAGATAATTCAGAGAAGTATGTGAATCCTGTCACTTTTAGGAATAAAACCCCAGAATGGAAGGTAGGTGATCAAACAGTCCAGTCTGAGCACCCACCACCTAGGGAGATTACAATTCCTTTAGGTTCAAATAGTGAGGTCACAGCTTCACCATACAAAAAAGGCCAGGATGATGATTCCAGGAACATCAGGAACATTGTTCAATAGAACAATTTTTCAAATGCCAATCTTCAAACCATAGGGAAATAGTTGACCAGGATAGAAAGCCATATCTAAAAGTCTACCATTTATGTTCCCCAAAATTCAAATTTAGCAGTTGCTGCAAAAACTACAGCTTTAGAAAAACTTGTTGTAATATCTGCCATTTTTTAGTATTTTATTGATTTTGTATGTTTGGAGAACCTATTAAAATTTTTAATAAGAATATTGAGAATTTTAGAAATTTCTGTTTGGATTGCTGCAGGATTTTGTGATGATCATTTCATATTCTTAAAGATATAATTTGGTAAAGTGTAAAACATGAAAGTTGTTAATTTATGTCTTAGTTATAATTCTGTGAAATGGTTTGTCTAAATTCTGTGTATGTGATGAGTTGTGTCTATTTGAGCAAGATTGGTCTGGTTGAGAGTTTCTGCAGGGATGCAGTGTCTGTTTAGAATTACTGGGAATGACTGAGGCATAATTAGCTGAAGTTGTAAACATGAAAAATGTTCCGTGTGTTGTGAAGATGTCTATAAAATTTCAAAATTTTTGGATAAGTATATATTAGTGGAGAGTGGTTTATATCAGGGTTGTTCGGTTAGATTTTGGGGTAGGAGTCTGGGTGACTTTTGGAGAGTCACTACGGTCTGTGTGTTGATTATTTTGATTTCAAATTTTGATAGGTTGTGCTCCTGCATGTTGATTGTATGTGATAAAAAGAATTAGTAAGTTTGGATATTTGTAGCTCATTTGCGAGCTGACTAAGTGTGGGATATTCAGGCAGGAGTTTAACTTAGAAGAATTTGTTATGACGAGTCAGCAAAATGCGAGGAGGCATTTTGCGAATTGGAAATGCGAAGTGGCGTGATGGCGAAGTAGTGCAGTGAGGTTGCCAAAGTGGCAATAGGCGAAGACCTAAGGGAAAGAACTAAGGCGAAGAGCTTTGGCGAAGAGGAAAGGCGAAGAGCTTTGCAGGAGAAGAAAGGCGAAGAGCTTTGGCGAAGAGGATTTGGCGAAGAGGCATTATGCGAAGAGGGAAAGTGTGAAGTGGCAGTTCGCGAAGAGGCGAAGAAGCATTGCCGAGGTGGCATATGCGAGGAAAAGTTACGAGGAGAGTATGGCGAGGCAGTATATGCGAGGTAGCATATGCGAACTGGAATGTGCAAGGTAGCATTGCTGGATCAAGATTGGTGGGATGACAAGTGCGAGCTGGGAATGCGAAGTGGGATTGGCGAGCTAGTTAGGCGAGGTAGCTTTGCCGAGGCGAGCTGGCGAGCGTATTTCTGGGGCAGTGTCTATTTAAACCCAGTGAATTCCAGTAGCATTACACGATTTTCTTTCTTCCTTCATTTAATTTCAGTCTTTTCTCAGAATATTTTCATTTCTTGTCTAAGGCATTAA
The DNA here is from genome assembly GCA_948193065.1 of Aleurites moluccanus. Taxonomy (NCBI): domain Eukaryota; kingdom Viridiplantae; phylum Streptophyta; class Magnoliopsida; order Malpighiales; family Euphorbiaceae; genus Aleurites; species Aleurites moluccanus. The sequence goes on from CANXYC010694485.1 coordinate 6,450, forward strand.
TACTCAGATTAATGCAATAGACTTCTAGATTAGTCTATATTAAGGCAGAATCATCAGATTTGAGCAGTATTTGTAGAAATTTTAGTTTGAAGGAAATAAGGTAAATTTTCTTCCTAAGCTATTTTCTTTGGATTTATTTAAGTCTATGGACTAGGATAATTAATTTTGGGTATATATAATTTATTGTTAGTGATATGAAGCTATTAATGGTAATTAATGAGGGAGAATTTGGAGGTAGAGACTGCCATGAATAGTAACTCCGAAAATTCAATGCAACATAAATGCAGTTTTTATTTAAGAAATAAATGAAATTATTGTTGGAAATTAGAAATAGAGACTCTAAGATAATTAATTAATAGGAAATCATATTGAATATTATTATTTTGGAGAAATCCTAATTTTGTATATTTGGGGAATTTCTTAGGAGAAGAAATTCAAATTTGATTGCGGGATTTTAAGTGAGCAGTTTGCTAAGGAGAATTTAAGAGAAATTTATGCAAGAGGTAAGTATGAACATCTTATTTGATTATCATTCTTTGAAACTTAATATGACAAGTATTCTCATATTTGTTTCCCATTTGTTCATATATGTATATTTATATAATGTGAATGACTTGATCAACTTTGTTGGATCAAGATCATATGCCTCTTGATTGTTAACCCGATTTGATTATTGCTATATGATGATGGTCTTGCGACCAATATGCTTCTTGTATGATTGAAACCCATGACCCATGGATAGAACGCTCTTCCCAATGAGAGTAAATTCATTGATCCATTGTGCACTTTGGGAGCCCAGCCGATAAGGTTTTTATCGGTGTTCCACCTAGAGGGGGCCAGGAGCTCTAGGCACATGCCTGGCCAAACATGTGTGCACGTTGAGGTAGCAAGGATACCGATGCGTATGTTATGATATGTGATCAGTTCTACCAGATGAGATTTGATAATGCCATTCTTTATTCTAAATATGAACCATGATTTGAAGTCGACATGATTTGATATAGCCAATTTATTATGAGGACCGCATTTCTTTCAAGTAAAAGCTTATGACTTCTTTCATGCTTATATGTATAATTATTTGTTCATGACCATGATTCGATATTCAATTCTTATTGTATAATGTTCATATCTTACTGAGTTGAAGGCTCACTCCTCTTCTGTGGATTTTAGGTGATAGCTTAGCTCGTAAAGGAGCTAATAGAGAGGACCAAGCTTCTTGATTTGTTCATTCCGAGAAGTTCCATTGTAATAATTCTTTTGAGAGATTTTGTATATTTATTAATGGTATTATGATACAATATGTATTGGAGTATACTCTAGAGCTCCGTAGTTAGTCTTTTGGGAATACTACAATATTTTGATGTATGAATGTTATCCTTTGGATACTCTTGTTCCTCTCTGATGAGAGATGTCTCTTTTGATCATTAAGGAATAAGAGAAAGATATGAAATGATAATAGAAAGACCTGATTGATTTTAATTATATGTATGAATATGATATATGTATGGATATATATAATATTGAAATTTATTGGATGATAATGAAATTCATGATTTGTGAGTTCTACGGGTTTATGGTGGCCTTAAGCCTACCTTTGCCCTAGGACCGTTGCACCACTGGAGTTGGGGTGTGACAAGGAGTTAGTGTATTTTTGAAAAGTCATGGAGGATTTAGTATATTTAGTCATTCTATAGAGGAGAAATAGTAATTAAACCTATGTTTTATCTCCTTTTAGTAGCTTTTAGGAGTCCTTTTCAGTTAAGGCACAATAGGGACTATAAAACTAATTTAAATAAGATTTTATATTATAAAAGGATTACTTTCAAGACCTAAATAAATCCAATCATAATAAATTACGAATTAATCCACTAAAAATTCGTAATTGCATTCCTTATTTAAATTTGAATTTTCAAAACCATTAAAGACTTATTTAATTTTTCATATTAAAATTACAGACACCAATCAATTAACTAAATTAAATTACTGACAATTTAATTTAATTTAATTTATAACTTAATATTTTGAAACTTACACTTAACTTATTTTATGCGTTATATATAAAATTCACATGCAAGATTTATATAATAAAAACTTATAACTTTTAACAAGAGGCATCATCAATCTTTAGACCGAGACATAAATTTCATTAATAAATTGATATTTTAAAAAGTATATATTATTATCATCCAACTCATTGGGTTTATTGATCCATAATGAACTTCACTCTTTAATGAATCAAAACAAAAAAATATATACTTTTTATATCAACTAAATCAGGATTAAGAATATAAGTACTCATAATAAACTAGATAATTTATTTTATAAAGTCAATATAAAAATATTTATCTCTATTTGGTCATGTTCAATACATACATAATGTACTAACACAAAAAGTTGAAATTATACCATTCTCATAATAAAGATAAATTATATTTAATCTTGTACTATAATCATACCAATAATGTGTCCAACTCTTTCTTAGATTGTAAATATTAAACTTATTAATTTATAACAACTGATAATTTAATTTTTTGCATATAAATTAAACTATATACATCAAATCATCTACTATATAAGATAAATGACACACATATAGATATAAAAAACAAATAAGTGATTTATTTAATATAAATTTCAATTAAATGAAATAAATAATTGTTTCAAATTTAATACTATTATATAGTGCATGGTTCATAGTATAAAATCTATTAAGGTGATCATTGAGATAAAAACCCTAACCTATTTATAGAGGAAGTTTTCCATAAAAAATTAACACCTCTAGGGTTTCCAAAAATATTAATATTGAATGTGTTTTAAGTTTAAAATAAATAACAAATTATAGGCAACATAATAAATAGGTTATATGGATTGATCCATATGGCGCCCAAATAATAAGTGCCCGTTTGACACAGCTTATGGAAAGGTAAAAATAATTTTTTTGAGTGAGAAACTGATTTTGGCTGAGTTTATAGTGTTTGGTAAATTTCAAAATTAATAAAAGTAATTATCTAGATAGCTAAAATTCAACTATTTGGATAAGTTAAAAATTGAAACTTTTCAAGAAAACTGAATTTTAGATTAACCGCGTAGCTAATTTTAAAAAATTAATAGACAAAAATACCCTTATGAGTTTATAAGCAATTTTTAAATTGTATTTTACCAAACACAAACATATAATTAATTATTTTTAGAAATATCACTTTTAAAAAAATAACTTTTCTCTATATGAAAAAACTATTTTTATAAGTTATGCCAAACTGGGCCTAAATCATTGATTGAATCAAGTTGGATTACTTATAAATATTATAACGTTCTTTTAGTGAAAAAAATAATGAAAAAATTCACACTATAATTTTTCAAAATTAAATATAAATATGAAATGGAATAAACAATTAATAACAAAACAAAATAACTATTAAAACTTAAAATTTATATAAATAAAAAAAGTGAGAAAATTAATTCCATTAAAAGGCTCAATTCCAAAGATATGTCCAATAATAGCAAATGGATTCAGTGTTGCATTACATTCATACAAAACACAACGCTTATTGTCATCAATAATATAAATTCACAAGAGGAAAATAATATAATAACATTAAATCAACTGTAGGGCTGGAAGTTGATTAAACTGAAATAGCTCACAAAACACCTTTAAAAATATTTCAGTATTTCATAACAGTAATTGCATAATTATTAATAATATATTGGTCTGAATAACAACATGCTAATGACAATACAAACATTATAACAATTCATATCACCGTTGGATAGAAACAAATTGAATTATAAAAAAATAAAAAATTACACACAACAAATTATAGCCACAATTAGAGTTGTACAAATTAGGGTTGAGCACGGGACGCAGAGATCCTAAATCTATCTGAATTTCTATATTGAAAAAATAATAGGGAAAAAAATCTTCGAGACTCGAAAAATAATTGAACCGAATCGAACTGAATTAATATAACGAGACTGGACCGTAAATGCTTTGATTTTTATACCGAGAACCAAACCGAATAGTATTGTACCTGAATCCACGAACCAATTAAATAATCTATATATATTTATATAATTATAAATTTATAATATTTATATATATATATTATAAAATTATATTCAAATCTCCGAATATCTAAACCATACCGAACTGAAATATATCTGAATTAGAATTAAATCCTCGAACTGTATCATACCGAACATTTTTGAGACAAAATTAATATGGATATTTTCTCCATTCGAATCGATTCCGGATATTTAAAAATAAAATCTCCAGAAATTCTATTTGATTCAGAAATTTGTATATCCCCAATTTTACCCGTGAACAACCATTGTTCAAATTGGGATCCACAATTTATTAAATATATAACATCATTGTGGTCTATGTTTTTCTCTAATTAAAAATAATAATTTTTCATTGGGCGAATTAATATTTCAGCATAATAAGAGAACCACACACAAAATTCCATTTATTAAAAAATAATTGTGATTAAATTTGGTTAAATTAACGATAATAAATCATTAAATGTAGCATTATATGGTTTACATTTTTTTTTTATCCAGTTTACTTTTTATTCATAATTATATATAATAATCTTCCGTTGGGCCAATTATCAACATGAAGATATAAGAAAACCACTAATCAAATGACATTTAAAATTAAAATATCTTATATATATAACAGTATGGCAATAATACAAAAAAAAAAAGGTACATATCAAAATTCCAAGCAATAAGGTTTACCAACAAAGAACTTTTGACCATCAAATAATGGTGCAAAAAGTGCCTTTAATGAAGACCGATGAACAGGTTTTTCCATAAAGTGTGGAAAAGTAAAATAAAAAATTACCGTACATTAAAAACCTTTTGTATAGACCCAAAAGTTTTATTTTGGATGAATTTATTTTGCTCTCATACCATAATGTTAGACTAAAGTGTGCAACAAGTCAATGACACAATCCCATATATCAATAAATTTATATAAAATAATAGTTCTTGATGCGAAAGCATTGAAGAAATTAGGTCTTGATCTTCCATAATCTACCTGAAATATTATGATGAAATTTTAGAGTATTTTATTCTTTAGAGAGAGACGACAGAGAGCACAAAAAATTATATGGGGTGATCATTGGGACCAAATCCCTAACCTATTTATAGAGGACTTTTTTCTATCAAATACTAACACCTTTAGGATTTCCAAAAATATAAACATTGAATGTGCTTTAAATCTAAAATAAACAGTCAATTATAGGCCACATAATAAGTTGGTTATATGAATTAATCCATATGGCGCAAATTAATTAACATTCTCCCACTTGATTGTAATGCTATTTACGAGAATTTCATGATAAAGCACACACTCTAGTTTGACTAAAATATATTAATATTGTTCAGTTAGAAGCACCAAACCAAACCAATATAATCATAATGACAATTGTTGTCATACGATCCCATCAATTATAGTATTGGTACCCTTTCTAACATTTATCATCATTATTATAAGTCCACTGTTAGCTACTTGCTTAGTGAAAATAATGCGTGCATGATAAAAAAAATAAGCAAATACTCATTAAATAAATGATAGTAATATATATAATATAAGCTTTAGTTTATTGTCTCACATAATTTTTCATCATCTATAAAATTATAAATTATTAACTAAGTCCATGCCAGCAACAAGCTCTTTAAAGAGATTGGGTGGTAAGGCTTTTGTTAAGGAATTGACTTTATGAGCATTGACTTTATAGCTCTTGACTTAATTTGTTGTGTTGTGTGACAATAGTATGAGCATTGACTTTATCTCAAATGACAACATACTTAATGTAAATCTATTTGGATGCACTACTAGATTTATTGTTCTTAGAGAACAAAACAATAGCCTCATTATCGCAAAACAAAATAAGAGGTCTTGAAATACTGTCTATAACTTTAAGTTCCGGTATGAAATTCTTTAACTAGACTGCTTGAGCATTAGCCTCATAGCAGGCTATGAATTTTACTTGCATTATGAAAGATGTTTTTATTGACTGTTTGGCACTCTTCCACGAGATTGGTCCCCCTACAAGCATATATATGTAACCTGATGAAGATTTCTTATTGTCAACACATCTAGAGAATTCAGAATTAGAATAACCAATGACTTCAAGATTATATGATTTTCTATAAGGAAGCATGTAATCCTTTGTCCCTTGCAAATAACGTAAAATTTTTTGGCTACTTTCCAATGATTCATCCTTAGATTTATTTGATATCGGCCAAGCATGCCAACAACAAATGTTAAATCAGGACGTGTACATACTTGAGCATACATTTTACTCCTAACCATCAAAAGCATAGGGAACAAGTTACATTTGAGCACATTCTAATTCATTTTTAGGACACTAAAATTTGCGAAACTTATCACCCTTGATAATAGGGGCAACAGTTGGAGAGCAATTATGCATGTTGTATTTCTTAATTATCTTTTCAATATATGCCTTTTGGGATAAACCTAAGATGTCACGAGACCAATCTCGATGAATTTCAATGCCTATGATTTAAAAGGCTTCACCAAGATCTTTCATCTCGAATTTACTAGATCGAAATCGTTTGGTCTCTTACAACATATCTAAATCACTACTGGCTAATAAAATATCATCCACATATAAAATGAGGATAATAAACTTACTCCCACTAACCTTAAGATATATACATTAATCTATCACATGTTCTTTAAAACCAAACATAGTTATCACATCATCAAACTTAAGATACCACTATATTGATTCTTGTTTTAATCCTTGTATGGATTTCTTTAGCCGACATCCTATGTGTTCCTTTGTAACACTTCAGTTAAAACTTAAAACCTGAACCATAAAGGATAAACTTAGAAGATTCTTTCTTTGTTTGGAAGTTGCGTGTTAATGCATCTTTATATTTGAATTGAATGTATATGCATGTTTTAGGAAGTATTATACGTGTAAAAGTAGTTTAAAGGATGTTAGGAAGAAATCGAGAAAAATTGAATTTTTGGTGAACTGAGGGCAAAATAGTCATTTTACACCCCTTCGAGTTTTATGAAAATTAACATGATATTTAAAAGTAGAAAAGAATATTAGGAAATGAAAATGATGATATTATATTTATTTGAAGATTTGTTGGAGAATTAAACCCGGTAGAAGATAAGTTCGGGCAAAGCTGCTAGGATAAGGATCAAATTTGAACTAAGGTCAATTTAGTCTTTTTCTTATGAAATATGGACTTATATGGTATATGCAAGCTTATGGTATCATTTTAGGCTTATCTAAATCAAACCATTAGATGAAAAGATGAAGAAATGGATGGTTGGATAGCTAGGTTTCACAATTGTTACTATAAGCTCAAAGTATAGGATTAGGCATATGATATTTAAGGATATTTTCCACCACCATCTTCTTCCTTAGCCATTTCACCAACCATTTTCTCTTTCTTCCTCCATTAAGTTTCGGCCAACCTTGAACAACACCAAATCAAGTTGTTTTCTTCCATTTTTTAATACAAACCAACTAATTCCACCATTTTAAACACAAATATAGCTTTAGATTCTAAGAAAAAATAAGAAAAAGCAAAGAATCAAAACTTGGAAGTTTTTGAAGAACTTTTGGTAAATAAGTGATTTTACCATTCTTTTAGTTTAATTAGGTTCTTAGGATGTTCTTTGATGTTATTTAGTAGCAAAAATGAGTTTTGGTTGGAAGAAAAATTAAAAGTTGGAATGAAACCCTAATAGGAAGAAATATGAATCAAAGTGTTGTTTTGATGGATTGTTTTGTTCAAATGAGTTGTATTTGATATGAATTAGTAGTTAAATGATGGAAATAAATCTATTTGGTTGGTTTTTCACTGTGGCCGAATGTGAGGTGCTTGAATAATAGATTTGTACTTTGGTGTTTAATAGGTTTAAAGGCTTAGATGGTGTGTATTTGATGTGTTTAACATGAATTAATGGTCATTTGATGGAAAGAAAATCATTTGGAAGAAGTTTCATTTTGGCCGAAATTGATGATGATGTTTAATGGTTTGATACTTTGATGTTTATAGGTTTGAATGACTAAATGTTATGTAATTGGT
>CANXYC010694504.1:0-15290 GCA_948193065.1 Aleurites moluccanus
ATTTATGTTATGGCCCCTGCTAGGGAGGGTAAGAATATTCCCTATGCCATGGTTGATTGGGGGAGATGTGATGAAAGGAAGTTACAGTATGATATATGATATATTACAGATATCCTGTTATATTATATGCATTATGATCCACGCTTTGTATTTCATCATGCTACCATTAGCATTTTTATCTACAAATCATTAATGGATAAATATGACTGCCATGAATATTATTGCATACTCATATATATATTATGACTCACTGAGTATAAAGTTATACTCACCATTTCAATGGTTTAATGTTTTCAGGACCTCAGTAAGGCAGTTATCTATTGGCTATTCCATCTTCAGCCTTAGATCAGATGTACGCATTGGGGTCACTCCTATGTATAGAGTTCTTTGGTATATAGTGTATAGAGGTTTGAATTGACTTAAGTTAAATGTTAGAATGATCAAATGGTATAATGATATGACATGGATATGTATATATTGTACATATATATGATATATGCATTTGAGATGAAATGTATATGTGTTATATGATATGGATGAAAATATTGAATTGCATTTTGAGTTGCAATTGATTAATGGAGGATATAAGGGGATGTATGATATATTGGGAGTGCATTTTTAAATGTTTTGTGGATAGCTTAAGTCAGAGTTACAAAGGAAACTCTGTCAGTTTTTCTGCATGAATGTTTGACAATATGATGATTTTAAAAAAAAAAATATCACTTAAAATGTATCACAGGTTAAGTAATGAATGTAAATATTTAAGCATGGGTTCTTCGAGGTACTGGTGGCTTAGGCATTACCCGTACCCTTCATTACCCGTACCCTAGGACCATCATAGTCTAAAGTTAGGCTGTGACAATTTTCCATTGATTAAATTCTCATACAATAACAGTTATTATTCATCTATCAGGATAGCTCCATATGAAATATTGTATGGCAGAAAGTGTTGATCTTCTATTTGTTGGGTGGAAGCGAGAGAAAGCAATTGGAAGGCCTCGAGTTGATTAATGAGATGATAGGGAAAGTGCCTATCATTAAAGAAAGAATGAAGACTGCGTTCAGTAGACAGAAAAGTTAAGCAGATCGAAAGAGAAAAGATGTACATTTTACTGAAGGTGATAATGTTTTCCTTAAAATTTTGCCTATGAAAGGTATGATGAGGATTTGGAAGAAAGATAAACTGTCACCTACATACATTGGACCATTTGAGAACCTAGAGAAGATTGATAATGTTGCTTATAGATTGGTGCTTCTACCTAACTTGAGCCATATACATCCAATGTTCCATGTGTCAATATTTCATAAGTATATATCATATCCGTCACATGTATTGGAACCACAGGATATTGAGATTCAGGAACACTTGTCATATGAAGAAGTAACTATAAAAATAATTGATCGTCAAGTTAGACAACTGCGCAACAAAGAGATTCCGATGGTAAAAGTGCTATGGAGAAATCAATCAATGGAAGACTCTACATGGGAAAGCGAGCAAGATATGCACACTAAGTATCCACACTTGCTCCAGTAGCAAGGTACGTATTAATATTATATTTGAGGAAGAATTTATTTGAAGGAAGGTAGAGTGTAACACCCTAAAATTTTGATACAATTACTGGGCAGTTCTATGAGGTACAAGTCCAATAGCACTGGAAACAATTACCCAACCTGAAGAGTAAGTACAGTACCAAATTTAAAGTTATTTAATATAGACCCATGGGTAATAAGAGAACTAAAATAATATTATTTATTAGTAAAAAGAAAGAATGAAAAAGAGTTATGGAAGATGAAAAATCAATATAATTGCAAAACCGTAAATAAGTGCAACTTAAGGGTATTTTTGGAAACCTGTTGTCTAAAACTCAAAATTGGACATGAAGTAATTTTAAATGATAGAACAACCCAAAATAAGTCTTTTCACTCTATACAGTAATATTTGATTCTAAACAGAAATAACAAAATTAATTATAAAAGGTTATCAAGTAAAAGTGCAAATAAGAAAAGTTGGAGGACTTATGTGCAAATATCCTAAACTTTGGCATATAAATATCATGCCTTAGATTTTTTTTTCCACACCATTTCATTTTCTTCTTCCTTCTCCTTCATATGGTCGAAACATCCTAGCATAATACCCATCCATTTTTCATGCAAATTTCAAAGAAACAACCATTAAAAAACCTAAATCCAATATATTTCCATCAAAATTTCACCAAAGCAACAAAGAAAAATTAAGAATTTTTTACCAAGGAATTTTGGTCCATACACCATCTAAGGTAACTTGAAGTTTTCTTTCATTTTATAGTTTAAATAGATGATTTAGATGATGAATAACGTAGTTTTAACAACCAATTGCATCAATTTGCACCAATTGATGGAAAATACCAATTTAAAACCCTAATTTAATTATGTCAATTACTAATTCTTGAATTAGTATTATATAATTCTTAATTTAGTTAGAATAAGTGTAATTATCAGCACTAGAAGCTAAATGGATGATTAGTATGGTGTAGAATCAAAGTTTGAGGCAAAGTGTTCATATTGCCTCTTATAAGGGAATTTGGAGTTCAAGGTGGAATTCTTGTTATCTAAGAGTTTAGGTGAGTTCAATATACTTCATTTTACATGTCTAATGTGTTAAAATGAATTATGGAATTGAATTGTGAAATCACCCTTTTGGAAGAACCACTTTGTGAAGTTTCCTTTGAAAATTTGCTTAAGTTTCCTTGATTTCGTCTTTAATTTTGATCCCTAAATTATTGTTTATTGTGATATTTGAGTTGTTGGTTGAATTTTTCTCATTGTGAACCTTTATATTGATGTTTGGGCAATGCTAAATTTTCATCAAAACCATGCTTAAATATTAATTGAAAGTTACACACCAACTGTTCGATGAAATGTCTAAACCAAATTTCTTTCATTTGCAATCTTAGCCAATGCCATTGTCGTTAGTGACATTGGCTAGCTAATGGAAACAACATAAATGACATTAGATGAATTTGATGATAATGAACTTATTCATGTTTCTTGCAACCATTGTTACACATGTTATTGTTAACTATCCCGACATCTACTGAATTAAAAATACTGACTGTTTCACAAACTGATATTGTTATTTATTACATTGTTATTATATCCTATTTATTGATACTATTCCTTTGATGATGCATACTGTTTCATATTCCTTATATATGTTTATTTGACAAACCTACATGACCAATGGGGTAGCGGATAAAATCCATCGGCATTGTGTATAATGACCCGTTAGATAAGGTTAATTGTCCAGAACTCCAGCTGGAAAGGGATTTGTTCTAGTCATAAGACCTGACCCACTTTATGTATTTTACTGATATTCACTGTTACTATTATTGGACCCTTAGTTTGTCACTTCTACATACAAACTTAATAGTTAATTTAATTATTGACACTGCCTATTTTAATATTATCTGTATCATGCCTTATGGACATTGATGTGCTTTACCCTTTCCTTTGACATTGTTTATTTTTTTTCTTTACTATTATCCTACCCTGTATGTATTGTGTTGTATATTGAGTTTACTGAGTATTTATATACTCACCCTGTAGTGTTTTAAACTTTTCAGGACAGGAGCAGTAATTTGATTCTCAGCTTCTTCATCGAGAAACCAAAGTTCATTTTATAATGTAAATACTGTGAAATTATTGTATATTGTTATTTTCTATATTTGCCCCATGGTCTATAATAATAGGTATTTAGTAGAATAGACTGTATGGATATTATATCTATGTGATAGAATATATATTATCGGACTGATATTAGACTGTTATAATTTAAGTATGGATAATGATTATAGTATTGGTATTTTAATGTGTAATTGAATCTATACTACTGGTGTTCTATGAATGTTGAACGTCTCTGACCGTTTCTGCATCTTAGAACCGTCACGCCCGAACTCGACTCGTGACAATTTCTCATCACTGCTCATTCATATTTTTCATAATATTATCTCCGTATTCTGAAAACAAGGGGAGAAACCTAACTTGACAGCCGAAGCAAAATCATGGGGATCACCAAAGTTTGTCCTTGATTTTCATCTTACTTGTAGGTCTTATTGGGATTTATGGCTATCAATAGAATCAATCCCACATTCGGAGTGAGCAGGAATTTATTCAACCATTATCACTTTTTAAGCTTTCTAATGCCTTTTTTCTTTTGCTAGAGATAAAAAGAAATATAAAATTTATTACATTGATTTTATTAATAAGAGCATAATACAAGCAAATAGACAAATATGAAGGAAACTAATAGAAAATTTTGAGAGTTTTAAACTCGTATGCATTTTTTTCTTCCCCTCCCAATTTCTTGTTTTTGACAATTTTTTGGAGCCTGCATGGCAGAAAGCAGAAAGGAAGAGTTACTCTTAACCAAAAGAAAACAAAACCAACTTGTGTGTGTAGTTCATGTTTCAGTAATGTAATAAACAAAGCATAACCACAAGTTCCATATAGGTTGCAAAAGCAATGGATCTCAATGGAGACATTTTCATGAAATATAATATTTAGTATGGTTTTCAAGAGAATTCTAAAAGTTAAAAATAACGAGGAGTCACCGTTCTATATCTCACATGGGAACATTTTTTTTTAATTAATAAGCAAATATAGGATGATTAATATTGTCACTGCATTGTAATCCAATGTTTATTAATATCAAACTAATAATACATAAAGTTAGAGATCTCACATAGCTTTTTTCTTAATATATATTAGTGTTATTGTAATTTTTAAATTCTAAGTCAAACCAACTCATTCAGTAATAGTAATTTTATTTTATTTTTTATCCAAAAAGAGCAACTCTAGATCTCATATGACGTGAACTATCTTTGGGTTAGATACAGGATAAGAAGTTGAACAGAGAGAGGAGTGAGGAATAGCTTTTTCTATTAAATATAAATGTTAAGTGGTTAGGTGAATATGATGTTGGCCTAATCATCAGTGGGAAGATTGGTGGACCACATTAATGATAAAACTATAACTTTCAGAGTTCTCCATCTCTATTTTCTTGGATTTTTCCATGGCCCTATCTCAATAATTTACTTAGTCAGATCTATTTTGATTTGCTCTTTTTTACTACCCACATTTTTATATCCTATGCAGTAATCCTGAGATGTAACTAAATCTATTTTAATTTATTATTTTATTATATATAATTAAATGAATTTCATTAAATTATTTTGTTATATTTTATTACATTCAATTATATAATTAAGACGACAAAAAAATTAGTAAGTGATAAAGCATTGAGTAATAAATTTAAATTAAAAATTTTTTATCTTAAGAAATAATCTATCTTAACATTACCTTTTGCACTTGATATCCCATGCCTTGGTGTTTCCATTTTACCTATAATTAGGGAATGGAACTCTTCCAGACTCAATTTCTTTAACATCTCTGATAAGAATTTCATAATGTCTCTTTACTTCCTCTGGAGATTTCCCACCTACAGCTTTTGCAACATTCAGCCACCGGTCCGGAGTATCCTTATCGTATAAAGCCAAAGCCTTTTCAAATAGCTTGTTCTGTTTAGGAGTCCAAGAAGAAAGAGAGTTTCTTGAAGAGGTTAAAGAATTAGATGCCATTAAAGGAAAAAATATATATATGTGTATATATTATTGAATCCCAAATGAATATTGCAAGTGATAGTGAATCGCACAAAAGAAAGGAAAAGAAAAGAAAAGAAAAGAAAATAAGAGCAAAGAAAGAAAGATGACATAATATCTACCACAAAGATAGTTGCTTATATGTTGGAGAAAAAAGGCTATAGTGGGGTTAAAGCCAGTTGGGCGAATATATCCTCCAAAAGGGTAAGAATAAAGAGTGACTCGTCCACTTAATAACCACAAAATGGATAGGAGGAGAAAGAAATAACAAAGTGAAACAGAGGAATCATTATCAAAAGGACAACCCCCTCTTTAATTATTTTCTTAATAGATTAAAACTTAGATTCTTTGGTTGATGAGTGGATTCATACCTGTAGAATTGTGTTTTTGAACTCTAGTACAAGTAAAATAAACTTAAAATAATTTCAAATATTATCCAACTAAAAACTCATTGTTTATTAGAAATTGTATTTAAAAATCATATTTAGAGTTGTAAAATTGTGATTTGCACTTAAAAATCAAATTTAGAATTATGAGATTGTGAGTTACAATAATTTTTATTTTTTTCTTTTTATCATTAGTAAGTTGATTTTTTTTTTTTTTTTTTTTTTTTATTTTTTTTATGGTCACTAGTCAGGGGATTATAATATATGCTAGGTGGAGCAAATTTAGGGTGATATCGATTCAGTTTAGTCCATTTAAAAAGTTTTTATTAAATTAAATCAATTATTTTAATTTAAAAATTTTTCAAATTTAATCAAATTATCATTATAGTTAAACTGTAAGTTTGATTTGGTTTAATCGTCTTCAATTTATTGGTTTTAAACGAAAGATTTTTTTATAAATTATTATTAATTTATTATAAATTTTAAAAAAAATATTGATAAAATATCGGTGATAAAAACTCTGAAAATAGTTCAATATACATGTAATATCCAAAATGGTCATATGGACTTAAGTGGACCATAACAAAGAAAATTAAGTAAATTAAAGAATAAAATAGGTCAAGTTGATTTTTAGAAAATATTAAGAGTATATTAAAGGGAACTTTTTCTTTAAGAAACTTTAAGAATGGTAACAAGTACCATCAATCGGCAATGAATTTTTAAAATATTTCTAAAAATTTTTTTATTAAAACTAATTGAGAATATCTTAATTTAGGTTCTTAAATCATTTAGGAAAAAAAATATCTTCAGGACCAATATGAAATTAAATAGGTGAATGAATAGTAGAAATGAGAAAGATGTTAGAAAACCTTAATTTAGAACAACTCTCAATTTTTTATTTTTTATTTATTTCAAAGAGTTTTTTTGTTTAAATTTATTTTTCATAATTTAAACTAGATAAATTATGGACCAATTAAAAATAGATTGGAATAAGTATAGTGTGTCATATATGATTGAGAATTGAAGATGAAATAGTTAGAAGAAATGACATAATTGTAAATAAGTGGAAATTGGGATCCAAAGTTTTACCAAATATTATTTAAAATTTTAATAGAGAAATTTTCTATATTTTATCTCTATGGGCCGGCCACATGTGTCCCTAACATGAAGATTTTTGTTTATTTTTTGTCACGACCCAACCTGAGAGCCGCCACGGTCCTAGGGTACGGGTGTTGCATAAGCTACCAGTACCTCGAAGAACCCAATTTACTATACTATATAGCATGCAAATCATATAAATAGCTTAATTAACTTAGAAATGCTGCAAAAAATTCGATAGCATCTCCTCTATACTATGACTATGCCCAAAATAAGACAAGTAAACAACACTTCTAATAATCATCCACAATCACTTTCAAGTCAATGATCCATCTGGATCTCCAACAGCAATTCAATATATATATATATATATATCTGTACATCCAGTCATTTCCATACATAGCATATCATATACATCCATAATATCATCAAAAGGCAAAACTATAAAGATGCAAACTTAAACATATATCTACATGCCACTCCTTAATATACAGTACCATGGAACCTCTATTCTATACAATATTTACATATTCTTTTGGGATTTGATATTTACATGATCACTAGTAACTTCCAAGGCAGGAGTAGGAGATGCCAATGGAAAGTGTGCCTCACCGTAGACCTGAAAATTGTAAACCACTAAAGGAATGAGTATAAAAATACTCAGTGAATCCAAATGTATACAAATGCAGTAAATGATCATGATAATGTAATTGCCCATATATGGCCTGAAGAATTCAATATAAGATAGCAAATGAATAAATAAACAAATATCTATATAAATATCAATATATAAGTCATTTAAGTATCCAATGTACAAGATAACACACATATGATATAACAGGATTGGGTTATTTTCTGAAATTCAGTACTCAGCACTATCATAAAGTACACTAGGGAATATAACATCCCTCTCTAGTAGGGGTCCCCAAAACACATTACTCTCATAAGGGATATTTTCTCTACGACTAGAGAATATAACATCCCTCTCTAGTAAGGGTCCCCAAAACACAGTGTGCACACAGTCGATGGAATTTACCCGTTATACCATCGAAATAGCCCTGTTCTAATATCATATGAATGTGCCTTCAAATAATAATAAATATAGCATATTTATATTTCATATAGCAGTAGAACAATCATATATACATATATTAAGAATAATAGAATGAATTTGGAAATTATCAAAAATTAGCCCGACGGGGCCCAGTTGCGCTGCCGCAACTGGCTCCCAAATTACGGGTCTGTTTTGGGATTTTTGGGTAGTTCCTGGTTAACTATATTACCAAAAAAATTAGGTGGTCCATGAGGTACCATTTCGAAGCTTAGGTTGAGACTAGATGATTGGGCCAAGTGGTGACCCAATTGGCTTTCTGGATTTCATTTTATGGCCAGTCAAAGTTTATGTCAGTTTAAGTCGTTTCGGTGAGCTTATTTATAGGCCAATTTGCACTTTATGCAATTTTTGGTATCAAACTTCATTTTTAAAGCTCAAATGAAATAATATGACATATATGATGCAAATCATGCATGATTATATATAAGGACTCACCTCTAACACTTTCAATGCACTTGTTCCCCAATATCACTGATCTCGAGCTCTAGTCGGCCTGCTGCTAGACACTCCGAGCAGGAGTATTCGACGGTTCACCTATTATCACATATAATACTCCGGTAAGGTATAAAATCATTACAAAACATATCATTTGCACAAAAACACATCAAATTCACTAAGGCATACACTGTATGCACTACTAAGCATACTTTGCACCTTTTACACATTTATCAATCCTTTATGCTATAAGCCTATTCTATTATCACTATTAGGCTACATTTTACATATGCATCACATATATATCACTTTACAAACTTATATTCACTTAACATTTTATACCAATCATATATAGTATTCAAGATTACCTTCAAAGTACTCAAATTATTCATCCTTTACACATTTAAACCTAGACATTTCTATTATTTCCAACACTTATTCATATTCAAACTTAACTTTACTAATCACATTAACCTAACACCTTAAACTAGTAAACTCAATATTGTCCAACTTAAGCAAAATTCATTCCTTTGATACATTTTTCAATGCCATTTCATCAATTAACATATATAAACATCAAATTTATCACATTTAGGCATTTAAACCTAACAAACATCAAAACACATTTCACCATCCTAGTTCATCACATTCGGCCAAAACACATCAACTTCCAAATGGATTCTTTTCCAACATTTAACCATTAATTCATTACATTCATATCAAATACAACTCATTCCATCAACAAAGTGCACACCAAACCCTAAGCACCTAAAGTTTCGGCCAATATTATTTTCAATCCAAATCAATTTGTTTCAATCATTCAATCATCAATTCATGCTATACACATTAAATGAATAACATTTGAAGCAATTAATCCACCAAAATCATACTTTGATTCAATGTTCTTCTTATTAGGGTTTCAATCCATTCTTTTGAATTCTAACCATACAAAATGAGTTTCAATCACTAAATAATATCAAGGAACATCATATAAACATCATTGAATCAAAAGAAATAAAAAACCAACAACTTACCAAAAATTCTTCAAAATCTTCCTTGAATTAAATTGTTACTTTTTCAAGTTTTTCCTTGAATTCTATGGTTAGATTGGTATTTAGGATGATGGAATCTACATATTTCTATCAAAAATGGAAAGAAAACTATAAGGAATGGACAAGGTGGATGGTGTCCGAAACTTCAATGGAAGAACAATGAAGTTTGCTGCATTTTTTTCTTAAGGAAGATGATGAATGTTTGAAGTGGTGGGAAATATCAATTGAAATGTCAAAGGTGTGATCCAATGGTTTAGGTTTATGATACTTTTGGTGAAACCTAGCCGTCCAACCGTCCATTTTGCTTACTTTTATACTATTGATTCATCCAAAGTCAACAAAGATGGCTAACATATACATTTGACACACCAAATCCAAAACCAAAGCCAATAATCCAATACTTTGAGCTTATGATAGCAATTATGCAACCTATTCATCTAACCATCCATTTCTTCATCATTTAATCCAATGGTTAGATTTAATCAAGCCTAAAGTAATACCATAAGGTTTCATACACTCAATAACTCCATATTATAAAGGAAAAGACCAAAATACCCTTAGTGCAACCGAAGCACCTCAATTGAGCAGCTTGCCGGGAACCATTTTCAACCGGGTTTATTTCTCCATCTATTATTCAAATAAACTAAATAATATCATTTTCAAATCTTTAAATTCTTTTCTACCTTCAAATATAGTGTTAAATCCATCAAAATCCGAAGGGGCTGTGAAATGACCATTTTGCCCCCAGTTCACTAAAAACTTAAAATTTTTCGATTTTGTCCTAACAGCCTTTAAACTACTTCTATGCATAAAATCAACTCATATAACATGCACAACTATCAATTTCATGCATAAATACATAATAATAATATGTTATAAAGAAAGAAAAAATTTCCCCCCTAAGTTCCCCTTTAAGGGTTGGATAAAGTTTAGGCTGAGGTGTTACATTTTTCTATCTTCCATTCTTTCATTCCATATGAAGTGACCAAATGTCCAATTTCTAGAAATTTCTTTGTTTTTCTTCTCTTTCCTCATTTTTATCTATTGGCTTAAATGTCTAAAGAAAATAAAATAAAATAAATTACATCTTTTATCTATTATAGCTGAACCACCTTCCCTAATTCCTCAAGTAATTTCTTCAACCCTTTTCCATAAAATTCAAACTCCCAAGTTAGGAAGAGTTAGGTAGTTATTAAGCATTGGTTCTTTGGAAGATGATTGAGTTGGTAATCAAGCAATTATAAGGAGAATTGAGGAAAGGATTCATCCAAGTTAATGTAAAGTTCTCAAACTTAGTCTTTCAATTCAATTTATGAGCTGTATAGTTTTAATGGTTAATGAATTGAATCATTTGAGTTATATAAGTGATGATATGTGGAAATAAGATATGGTTTTGAAGTTGTGTAAACCTAAGTTGAGAATTTGAAGAGTTTAATTTAATTTCATTTTATTGGGTTGTAAGTAAAGATTAATGAGTTAAATTGATGATTTAAGCTAGTTAGAGAAATTTGGACTTAAGGTTCAAAGTTGGGAAATAACCTAAGTTGTATTAGGGTTATAAGAAATTTCGAAGAAACAAAAAATTGTAGCTCAATTTTCATGGTCTTACGGAAAGAATTTGAAAAAGTGTAAAATATGAAAATTGTAGGTATATAACTTAATATATACTTTTAAAATAGTTTTGAAAAATTTGATGTGTGTAAAGAGATATGAATTCCTAAGTAAGACTAATTTAGAATGTAAGACTTGCTAGAAATTCGAATTTGATGATTTATTTTGAGAATTTTAGAGATTGAATTAGACAAAGTATAAAACATGAAAAATATGTATTTATATGTGAAATAAGTATCTGCAAATTGGTTTTTTATATTTTGAGTTATAGCCCTTATAATAGGATCTGTCCGGATGAAAAATTACTGAGTTGTTGGGTTGAATTTAGAAATTCACCAAAACTTGTATAGTACTTAGAATGATATGAATTTTGGATATGTTAGAATTTCATATGTCTAGTTTAATTGAAAAAAAGAATTAAAGTGATTGGATATTTATATCTTAAGATATAAATAATAGAATTATGGATACCAAAATTTGTTAATCAACTAAATTTCTAAGATAAAACCCTAAGTTTAAGGTTTAAAGGGAATTAATTCAATTAAAGATTAAGGTTGTTATAATTCTATGTATAATAAGTCTAAATTATGTTAATTTGATATGTAGCACAAAAAGAAAAGGAAAAAGATGATGGTGATAATGGAAAATAAGGAAGTTTACTTTGAAAATTAAGGCCTAAATTGTGAAATTGGCTCATCAAGGATTAAAGGTGAGTCATAAATATGTTATTATACATGATTGTAGCTATTACTTGAATTATTGAATCCAATTACTTATTGTTATCATTTGGACTAGAACCATTTTCTTTATTGATGTAATACCGCAACACACAGAAGAGTAGGCAGTGATAAGACAGTATGGATATATTAGATTATAGTAACTGATATGATATTAATTTAAGTATGAATAGGCTTAACTAATTACTAAAATATATAGATAATGGTAGAGTGCATAATACTTATAAATTTTTGAATCTCAATCGGGTCACTTTTGTGACACTGTCCTGGAAAATACCAATATTAATTACACTGCCCGGGAAAATAAAAGTCCGATTGATTTGAAAATTTCTGATTCAGATTAGGGGGTAAAGAGTCATCTATATTTATGTGAATTTTTGGTAAAATAAAGAGTTAAAAAATATTTTGGAATACTAAAAATATGAGTAATGGCAAAATTATAATTAATGGCAATATTTGGGGCATTTTTGGAAACGGGTTGTCTATGACACATAATCGAACCTAAAGTATTTTTAAATGATAGAACAGCCCAAAATAAGGAATTTCACTCCCCACACTCGAGGTTGAATCTAAAAATAATAGATAGAATAAATTATAGGAAGTTTCAGGGTCAAAATGCAATTAAGAAAAATTTCAGGCAAAAGTGCAATTAAGCAAAGTTGTGGGACCCACCATTTACACCAAAAATCTAGAAAGAGAGCATGCGGTTGTAATACCCTTGAAAGTCTTATCTTATATGCATGATATAGTTCTCAGTTTATGGTTTGAAAGTATTGAAATGATGAGAAATAATATTAGAGACACAATTAGAATGCAAATGAAATGTTTTTCCGAAAATCATCGGTGTTCAAAACACTGCCGAGAAAATAGCAATACAGTCAATAGATGAATTTCTGATTCTGACTATGAGGTAAAGGATCATACTAATGCATGTGTAATTATGGTAAAAAGAAAGAGGTGAAAAATATTTAGGAACACTGAAAAAGTAAGTGATGGCAAAATCGTAAATAAATGAAACTTTGAGAGGTATAGTAGAAATTGGTCTGTCTGAGTTTCAGAATGGCTCTGAAACTATTTTTATAAATAAGTATAAATAAAAATAAGCCTTTTGATTTCCCACTTTGAAATCCAATTCTCAACAAAATTGTCAGAATAAATTATAAAAGAAGTTGGGATCAAAGTATGAATACTTAATAGTTTAAGAACCAAAATGTAATTTGCCATTTTGACTTAATATATAAGAATGCCTTAGACAAAAATTGCTCATCTTCTTCTTCTTCCTCCATCTTGGCCGAACTATCACCTTCCATTTCCTCCACTATTTTCATGCTTTTCCTTAAAGAAAAACCGTAGAAAACCTAAACACCAACTTTGTTCTTCCATTCTCTATCATTGATTTGCTTGAAATCACAAAGGAATCCAAGGAGCAATCGAAAGAAGGATTCGGGTGGGTCATCCTACGGAGGTAACTAATTAGTTTGTTTGGTTTTATGGTTGAGTTAGATGATTTAGATGATGAATTAGATGAGTTTTGTGTTTGATTGCATCAATTGATGCATTTAAACCATTTTTCCTCATTTCTAAACCCTAATGATGTTGTATGTAATACCCTAAAAATTCTTAACTCACGTGCATGATTTAGTTCTCAGTATGTGGTTCAAAAGTCTTGAAATGATGGAAAATAATTTTAGAGATACAGTTAGAAAGCAAACTAGTTACTTTTCCAGAAAGCGGCGGTGACGGGAACACAACCGAGAAATTAGCAGTCCAGTCAACAGAAGAATTTCTGAAGTTAACTAGGGGGTAAAAGATAACCATAATGTATGTGTAATTTTGGTTAAAAAAAAAAAAGAAGTGAAAAATATTTAGGAACACTGAAAAAGTAACAAATGGCAAAATCTTAAATAAAAAGAACTTTAAGGTGAATAGTGAAAATTGGTCCATCGGAGTTATAGAATGACTCTAAAATCAATTTTATAAATAAGTATAAATTAAAATAAGCTTATTGACTCCCCATTTTGAAATTCAAATCCTGATAGAATTGTCATAATAAATTACAGAAGAAGTTGGGGGTCAAAGTATGAATACTTGATAGTTTAAAGACCAAAATGGAATTTGCCATTTATGATTTCATATAAAAGCATCCCTTCACCATTTTCCATACATTTCTTCTTCATCTTTCATCAAAATTCCTAGAAAAATTGATTTCTAACCTAATTCTTTCAATTGCTACCATTAGATTGCTTGGAAGAACAAAGGGATTCAAAGAATTTCTCCATCTAAGTTTTAGTCACTTCACCCATTAAGGTAACTAATTAATTTGTTTGATTTTTATGGTTTGGTTGAATGATTCTAAAGTTGAATTAGATGGGTTTTATGGTTAATTATATTAATTGATGCAAATTGATAGAAATCCCTAATTTTTCCTAACCTAAATGAAGTTATTTATCTTAGCTATGTCAATTAGTGTTAGTTAATGTTAATTGATATTACAATATATCAATTGGTGGTTAATAAATAACTAATTGATGAATGGTTTAATGTAGAATCCATGATTTGGCAAGGTTGTGCTTATTGGCTCATTTGGAGAATTGTGGGGAAAATCAATTTTCCAAAGCTATTTGGAAGCTTAGGTGAGTCTTATATGCATCTTTTAACATACCTAATGTGTTAAAATTGAAATTGGAAACCTACATTGAAAGTGTCATTTTGGCCGAATACAATTCACTATTCACATGCCTTATATTTTGCATGATTTTGTCCTGAATTCCATAGCCAATTTGATCCAATTTGATGTTGTTTAATCCTAGTTCTTTGATACCTATTGTATTGTTGCAATGTGATTTGTTGTTAATTCAATTGGGCAAGTCAAATTTACACCTAAACTTAACCAATTGGCTTGCCATTGTATGCCCACCAAGTGTTTGATAAAATGCCTAGTTCATTTTGTCTTTGGCCTATTGTTTGTATTCCATAGGCCTACCATTTGAATGCCATTGTCGCTAGCGATATTGGCATGCCAATTAGCCTACCGTTTTTCTTTCCCGAGACAACTTTTGTTCCATGTCTTTATTGATTTCCAAACCACTTACCATTGTTTGTATGTCACCTATTACAATGCCATGGATCCTATTGATAATTGATTGATTGATATTGAGCTTATTGATATGGAGGATGCCATTGTTGCATAATGGTATCCATTGATATGTTGTTTCCTTATA
>CANXYC010694872.1:0-17934 GCA_948193065.1 Aleurites moluccanus
TATTGTTAAATTGATGATATAGTTTGTTTTATTTGATTTTTTAAAAATTAATAAATATGAATGATAATATATAATGTATATATTAAAAATATTATTTAATAATCAAACGTGTCCCAACGTGTCGAAATCTAAATTTTTTTAGAATTAACGTGTCGGAATATCGTGTCGTGTCGTATCGTGTATCGCGTGTCGGTGCTTCATAGCTGAAAGGTCTTGTAATGATGTAACCTGGTCTCCTAATTTTTTTTTGAGTAAAGAAACATGAAAAATAGGATGTATGGTAGCAGTAGAGGATAGTTGCAGTCTATAAGCCACCTTCCCAACCCTAGCCATCACTTGAAATGGGCCATAGTATTTTGCAGTCAGCTTTAAATGTTATCTGAGGGCTATAGATGTCTGTCTGCAAGGTTGTAGTTTCAGAAAAACCCAATCTCCAACTTGAAATTCCCTTTGTCCTGTGTTTGTCCTACTGCTGCTTCATTCTATTTTGAGCAGTGGCTAAATTCTCTTTTAGAGTGTCTAAAAGTTATTGCATGTGCTGCAAAAGGTCTCCTACTACCTGCACCTTATATGAATCTGGAAGTAGCACAGGAGGGAAAAAAGGCGGATAACCATATAATGCCTAATAAGGGGACATCTTAAGGGCACTGTAGTGGGAAGAATTGTACCACCATTCTGCCAAGGATAAATACTTGCACCAGGCCTTAGGATGCAGATGAGTCATGCACCTAAGGTAGGTCTCAAGATCCTGATTCACCCTCTCAGTTTGCCCATCTGATTGAGGGTGATAAGTTGTGCTGAAATTGAGTGTTGTGCCCAGTAGAAGGAAAAGCTCCTTCCAAAATTTGTTGGTAAAAACCTTATCCCTGTCAGAAACTATGGATTGAGGAGCCCCATGTAATTTGAACACCTCATTTAACAAGACTTGTGCAACTGTGAATGCAGTGAAGGGATGGGTCAAAGGTTGGAAGTGAGCATATTTGGCGAACTTGCAAACCACCACTAGAATAGTGTCTTTGCCTTTGGACTTAGGTAAGTGCTCAATAAAGTCCATTGTGATGTGTTGCCAAGCTTGAGTTGGGATAAGCAGTGGCTGTAAAAGACCTGGATAAGCACAGTGCTCAGGTTTGCACTAGCACAAGTTGCACAGCCTTGAATCCACTCTTTAATCTGCTTGAGCATGGCAGGCCAATAAAAATGTCTCTGTAGCCTTGCACAAGTGACCTGTATACCTGAGTGACCCCCCAATACACTACTATGGTAGGTTTAAATGAGATGCTGCCTCAGATTAGTAATAATTCCTACATACATTCTGTTTTGAAACCATGGATTTAAAAAACGGCTGTTACGTTTTGCAGCGGAAAACAAGCCTATCGATATCGTTACACCCGTTTTTTAACGGGCAAAATAAAAGTATTTGAATAACAGCCGTTAAGGCCGTTGTTTTCAGGTGTAACGGCCATGGTGGCTGATTCATCTTGTGTTTCTTGATTTTTCATCCTCTTCTTCTCGTGTTTCTTTATGTTTTGCATACAACTACAATATTTTATGTTTTGCCGATTCATGAAAGCTCACCCAAAAACAACAGGTGCTGAAGTACATTTCAGAGACACATCATCAAAGAAAGTAATATGGAACAAATCTGATACATAATAGCCTAATGTACCACTGCCATCCCCATACTGAAATGTGTAACGGCACTAATTGCTTTTCGCAGCACAGAGGGAATCAATATGATGTCATTGATTCTTGGGTTGATTCATGAGTGTTTCCTTCAATAATAGCAACTTTCACAGTTTCTTTAATAACATTTTCTGTAACACAGCTCCTGTTTCTTTCTTCTTTTTCTTGTTACCTGACCGCTTTGGAGAAGATAAATATAAATATATAGAGTAACAGTGATGGAAATCATTGGAAGAGAACATGTGGGGTATAGGCGTCTATCAAATATTAGATTGAATAAACACGTGGAGGTTAATTTTGGATTTGATGCGTGGCTAATATTTATAGTTTGTGATTTTGCATCTAATATCGCTTTTGTAACATAAAATTTTAAATTTCAATTCAAAAATAAATTTAAAAAAAAGGTATATAATTATTATTATTATCATTATTTTATAAGAATGAGATATTATTGAAGTTTATCATAATTTTTCATTATTTAAAAAAGAATTTGATAATGAATAAAAAATTTAATTGATTTTTAAATTTAATTAATTAAAAGTTATTAATCAAAAGACATTTAACATAATCAAACATGTGTTTTTAAAATAAAATAAAATTTCCGTTATAAATAATTAAATATAATCTATATTTTAATTTATAAATACAATGAAAATAATGTTAAAAAATATAAAATTATCAAATGTATTATTAAATCAAAATTTTTTAGTTGATCATACCTATAATTACAACCTAATTTTTTTTTTCTTTTTTTTGTGTACTAGTAACACTACTTATTATACTAAATTATTAATTTTGATCAAAATTTTACATGTTAAGTCTTTAATTATAGAGTATATGCTCATTAATTAATTATAACCTCTTAAATTTAATGATTTGTGTCAATATTTCTCATTATACAATTTTTGGCGTAAATATTGCGTAGCAGTTGACTGTTATCATTATGTTATGGCTGCGACAACCTCATCACCGTTACAAGCGAACACGACCACGACCTCGATCTTGATTTAAATCTATGTTTGAAACCACAATGCTCCATTCTTCAGCTGAAAGCCTGGATGACTATCTTTGTCTATGGCGATTTGTTGCAGTAATTCCAAAGCTTTAGGATCCCCAACATAGGATTGAATGATGTGATTCATCCAAGTAGGAACTATCTGAGACAAAGAAGCACAAGTATGGAAGGTAAGAGACATCAAGTTGCCTGCATGTGGTATCTCAATTGCAGGCTGCTAGAATCCAAAGTTGCCATTGGTTGCAGGTTGTTGTAATCCAAAGTCTCTCCTGGATAATGCATCTACTACTTTGTTCTCAATCCCCTTCCTATACAAAATCTTGTAGTCCAGTCCTAGGAGTTTTGAAATTCCTTTTTGCTGCAAATTAGTATGTAACCTCTGTTGCAAGAGGTATTTAATACTCTCATGGTCAGTCATAATGAAGAATTGGCCTTGCTCCAGATAATGTCTCCATTTGGAGATTGCATAAGTGATGGCCAGTAGCTCTCATTCATAGACTAACAGTGCCCTGCTTCTAGGCCAAAATGCTTGAGAAATGAAGTCAATGGGGTGGCCCTGCTACTGCAATACTGCTCCCATGCCCCAATTGCTAGCATCAATCTCTATGGTAAATGGAGAAGAAAAATTGGGCAGTGCTAAAACAGGAGCATTGGTCATTCTATCTTTCAAGTCTTCAAAGGCCTGTTGAGCTCCTTCATTCCACTGGAACCCCTCTTTTTTAAGCAAATCAGTAAGGGGTTTGCTGAAAATCCCATGATGACAAATAAACTTCTTGTAATATCCAGTTAACCCCAAAAATCCTCTCAATTCTTTAACAGAAGCAGGACCAAGCCAATCCAACATAGTTGTAATCTTTTTAGGATCAGTTGCAACCCTTTCTCCTGAAATTATGTGTCCCAAATACTCAATTTCCTTCTGAGCAAAGGAATACTTGGACAGCTTGGCAAACAGTGATTGTTTTCTAAGGGTTTGCAGGACAACTTCCACGTGTTTCATATGCTCCTACCATGTCTTGCTATAGACTAGGATGTCATCAAAAAATACCAACACAAACTTCCTCAAATAAGGTTGAAAAATATTGTTCATTAATGCTTGGAAAGTTGCAGGAGCATTTGTTAGCCCAAAGGGCATAACAGTAAACTCATAATGCCCTTGGTGAGTTTTCAAAGTTGTTTTCTCAATATCATGGGGATGCATCCTAATTTGATGGTATTCAGCCCTCAAATCTAGCTTAGAAAATAACTGAGCCCCATACAACTCATCCAATAAATCTTCAATTATTGGAATAGGAAACCTGTCCTTGATGGTTTGTTCATTAAGCCTCCTATAATTTATGCGAAATCTCCAACTCTCGTCCTTTTTCTTCACTAACAGTACTGGAGATGAGAAGGGACTGGTGCTAGGTTGAATCACTGAATTGTCTAACATTTCAGTGACTAATTTTTCTATTTTCTGCTTCTGAAAATGTGGATATCTGTAAGGTCTGATGTTAATTGGTTGAGTGTTGGGTAGGAGAGGAATAGAGTGGTTATGACTCCTGAAAGGTGGTAACCCTTTTGGTTTAACAAAGACATCCTCAAACTTCTTCAGTAACTGGTCCAATTCTGGTGCTTGAGAATGAGATTCCTGAGGAGGCAAGGATATTGATTGCGGTATAGTTGTTTTTCTTGGTAAGATTATTTGGTTAAGTAATTGTGACGGAGTTTCATGAACACTATTAGATTGTTCAATGTTACAAATGAAGAACAAGGGCGTTTGAAAGTCAGTCCCCATCCTTTTCCAAAGTCTGTTAGTGGCCCTCCAATCACTACCCTACATCATACCTTTTACCACCACTTGCTATCCATTCATGGTGAAAAATATACTAGAATTATCAAAGTCAAATAAAACAGGATTCAAACTCTTCAACCAATCCACCCCAAGAATCATATCAAAACTATTTAACTTGAGAATTCTCAAATTAAAAGTATAATCCTACCCTTGCATCCTCCATTTAAAGTTCTGACAGTGATGATCACAAATCAACTGTCTCCCATCTGCCACTATTACAATAATTGCAGGAATTCTTACTAAAGTCAATTTTAATTCCTGAGCTACCCTTTAATCAATAAAATTATTTGTGCTCCCAATATCTACGAGTATCACTAGATTTTTTTTAATAGCCTCCCATAATCTTGATAGTTTCTGCACCTAAACTGCCTTTAATGGCATTCACTGAAAGCTCCATTCCTTCCTCCACTAGCTCACCTTGCTCTCCTGCCATATTATCATCTTCCAATCTTGCCTCTGTCTCTATAATTGGCTCCAATTCTTCCTCATATGATAAGGCTGCTAGGGTTTTAGGCTTGCATTTATGACCTGGATAGTATCTATCCCCACATTTGTAACAGGTTTTGTTTGTTGGTTTATTGAATGATGGTAGTGGAGGGAAAACCTTGTTGCTGGAGTTAAAAGGTTTGGTACTGGGATTGTTACTGTTATTGGATTGGGGTTTTTGTCTTAACAAGTCAGGTTTTGGAATGAAATTAGGGTTTGGTGGATAGGTAGGGTATAATGCAGATTTATTAAAGGTTGGTGAATAGGTTGGATTCATGAATTTAAAAAACGGTCGTTACGTTACATGTAACGGAAAATAAGGATGACATTACCGTTATGCCCGTTAAAAAACAGGCAAAAAAAAATTTGTTTGAATAACGGCAGTTACGTAACGGTATAACGGACCTGAGTTCTCTTTTCTTCCATTTTCTTATCCTTTTTTATTCTTTCTTTTCTTTCCTTTTTCTTTCTTTTCTTTTGGTAAAAAATATATACATGTTGAGTCTTTATTTATAGAGTATTATGCTTATTAACTCTTAGATTTAGTGATTTCTATTAAATTTCTCATTTGCAATTTTTTGCGGAAAAATTGCATAGTGGTTTGTCGTTACCATTATGTTATGGCCATGATGACCCCATTACCATTACATGCAACTGCGAAACTGACCGTGACCACAATTTAAATCTATAGTTGGATTCTTAGTTTGAAGGTTAACAGATTTGTGGTTCCAAGAGTTGGATAAAGATGCTCAAAAACCCTTGCCTAACAACCTTTCTTGCAGCCTAGCTATCTCTACTGCTTTGAACAGATTCCCTGGCTTCATCATCTTCACTACCAGCCTAATCTCCTCTTTCAAACCTCCTACAAAACCTAATAAAAAATACTCCTCCCTCAATTCAGGCATAAACCCTTTCTAACCTCAACCTCAAGTCCTCAAATCTTTCTAGATATTCCTCCACTAATCCTACCTGCGTTAAATTCATAAACTCCTCTATAACATCACCTACATCTTCTTCTCCAAAACCTTCACATAAAGCTTCCTCAAACTCTAACCAAGATTTCATCCTTCCCCTATTCCAATTAAGGAACCAAGAGTCAGCCTTCTCCACAAGATATAGACAGGTTATTGCTAACATTTGTACCTCAGGAATTTGATACACATTGAAGTATTTACCAAACTTCTTGAGCCAAGCTCTTGGTTCATCTCCATTGAAAGTAATTAAATCTATCTTAGGACAGAAAAAAGAATTAGGGTTGCAGATTCAACCTGATTCTGGATTGCAGCTTCACTAGTGCCTCCAACCCAACCCAAGTGAGGATTAGGCAAGATTCCCTTCTCTCCCAGGACATTGCCTCGGTTGCATTACATTGGTGATGAGCTCTAGGTTTGGAGAGCAAGAAGATCCTACGGGTGATCTTGCTCAACTTAAACAAACTGGATCCCTGCAAAGTAATAATATTTGGAGGAATTTAATACTAAATTGCATAAAATATCTCTTCCAGAATCTTATGCCATTAGTATTTTTCTTAGTGGTCTTAAGAGTGAGATCCAACTTCTTGTGAGGACGTTCAATCCCAAATCCTTACAACAAGCTTTTTCTTTAGCTTGTTTACAAGAAGCTCACATGGCTACTGTGAACTGTTCCAAGCCACCTCCGAAACCACCAACACTTTTGTTGCTTTCACCATCTGACAGTTCCCTAACAATACTAATCAAACCAATAAAACCAACACCACCAGAACATTGAAGACCCTATCTAATGCTGATCTTTATGAGAAACGTGCTAAGGGCCTGTGTTTTTGGTGTGATGAGGAATTCATTCCAGGCCATAGATGTCTAAAACGACAATTACATTCCACTTTTGCTCAGCCTTCATTTGATGATGACTAAATTCCACTTGAATTTTCTATGAAACGAGGTCGTGTTGCTGCCACTTAGGTTCTAATTCAATGATCCCACTTGCACCTGAAGATGGCACTTACGAATTTCTTTTTGACACTGAAGCTCGCTTTCCAAATATCACCCTTGTGGACAAGGGCAATCTATAGAGGAGGGGAATTTCAGCTAACAAATTGGCTAGGCCACATTTGAACAGCTAATAGGAGGAATAGTGGAGTTGTTTGAGCTAGTGCAAGTTGTTTGAGCTAGTGCAAGTTGTTTTTGGTTCATACAAGTTTTTGAGATCTGTTGCTTAAAGAATAAGCTGGGATGCATTATATAAGCATCACTATAACTAATTGTAGATGTATTTGATCATAATAAAAGATATAGCTCTGTTCTCTTTGTCCCCTTCTGTTTTTCTCTCTCTTTTGTATTTTCCTTCTCACCAAACAGTTACAGTAATTCTAGCTGTAACAATTTTATGCTCATTATATAGCAGATAACAATCAAAAGAGGTCCATAACTTGAATACTACAGCTTTAGAATTGGTCCAATTGGAGGCACTAATGCAATATTCAGACCACTAAAATCCAACAAACATTAACACATTGAAGTGCAATTCAACTAACAAACCCTAAATTTGATTCCCCTTTTAAATTGAAATCCTAAAAATCTTAAATTCAATGAACTAATGGTAAATAAAGCGAAAAGCGAAAGAATAAGAAAATTTAAAAAAAAATAAAAAATAAACCTCGCGACGAGAGAGCTCAGCCTTCCAAGCAGCTTCACGCTCAGCGACTTCGCGTTCACGCTCTTCAATATAACTCTGCATCTCTCTCTCTTTCATTATCCTATCTTGAATATCAGCATCCAGAGCTTCCTTTAGCTCCTGAACGAATTTGTCAACTACCGTCTTTATCCTCAGTGACATGTGTCTTTCTTTTGTTTTCTCTCGTACTTTCTCTGCAACCAAACAATCTGATTAACAGAAAAAGAAGAATTGTCCCATCGAAGCATCAGCCAAAGTTTGATTATGAAGCCACTGACACTACTTGTTCAAGTATTTGTTATAAGCTACAGATTAACATTAAAGAAACAATCCAATTTTTGCGTGAACGGAGACGATCCAATTTTGTGGGCGATACTTGCCAAATAACTAAAACACATAATACAGTAAAATATATGTAAATTAATAACCTATATTGTATAATAATTTTTTAGATTTTGATTTAAAATAGCTAGATAAATTAATAATTTCGATAAATTAATAAAATAATAATTTTTAAAAATTTATTATATTATAATTTTATTTATATTATAATTTAATAATTTATCAATATTATATATATAATAAATTATAATATATATATATATTATTAAAATATGATTCTAAAAATTATTTAAAATTTAAGTAATTACACTCTTTAATTTTTTATTTTATTTAATTTATATTTACTTTATCATTTTTTCATTTTATTTAATTCATATTTAATTGATCACATAATTTTTTGTTTCATTTAATTAGTGTATATTTAATTGATAACGTATTATTTTTATCCATTTTAATTAATTTATATTTAATTAATTACATTTTTTTCAATTCATTTAATTCATATTGAATTGATTATAAAATTAATAAAATACAATAAGTTTTTAGATGATTAAATATATATTTGTTGAATTGTAAATATTCTCTTTAAATTAATAAATTATTAATTTATCGATTAATTAGTACCTTTTTTAATTAATAGAATTTATAATTTTCAATGATTTTAAGTTATAGAGGCTTTAGTGCATTTTAAAATGTTTATGTAAGTTTAACTCAACTCAACTCAATTTAACCTTAATCCCAAAATTAATTGGATTAGCTATATGAATTCTCTGATCAACTACAAATAATTTTAGACTATATTTATACTGTATTTAAATCATATTATATTTCTCTCATCCAATTTAGTTTAGATATAATTCTTCCTTTTTTTTTCTCATTTCTATCATAATGTGTTTAATCTTTTTAATCGGAGCCTCCTTAGGTTTCCACTTCACTAGCTTAAACTATTTTAATCTCAATTTTTTCATCTTGTCATTAGTGGATGTAATTTCCACTTTATTTCTAATACTTTCATTACGTACCTTATCCATTTTAGTATGATCAGGTATCCATCTTTGCATCCTCATTTCAGTCACACTTATCTTCGATGTATGTTATTCTTTTATTATCCAACATCCACTGCTATATAAAATAACCGGTCAAATAGCGGGTTAATTTCAGCAGTGATTTTCCATTTTAAGGTCTACACACATTATAATACTCAAACTTCTCAAAATGATATATAAATATCATTCAACTTTATTTAATAGTCACATAAAAATACTTTATCTCCTTTTTTCCGTCAAGTGACTAATGGCCATAAGACGGATCATTACAATTCAACTTTTTTTATTTTTCTTTTCCCATGTCATTTACCAATAATGTTAATGTGCGTGTGCAAGAATTTCTCTCTCTCACATTCTCTCTCCTTCAATCACAATGTTAAAGATATGTCATTTATATATGAATCCTAGATCGAAAAATAATACATCGATGAACATCTAAAACTATAGAAACAAATGATCAAGAATTAAAATGTGAGAGATCAGTAACATGAACAAGACTCTGAAAACATACAAAAACAAGAGTTATGTAATCCTGAAACTTTGCTACTATTCTGATTTGTGACAGAAAAATTTTCTTGTATACACAAAACAAATCAATCTTGATTGGGTGAATCCTTATATGTGGTTTACATTTTATTTGAAAGCCATACATAGAGTTTAATAATAATAATCATTAATTATCCTATTCAGTATGAATATCATTGAAAAAATATGAAATTTATGTTTATGAAAACAGTGAAATCAATATTTAAATATTATTGTTTATATATACTGGTAATTAACTAATGCGTTAAATATACATATGAATCAAATAAATGTTTTTTTTTTTTCTGAATTCTATGAATTTATTTATTTAATTCTCAATTTGCCAAAGCTTTCAAGGAAAAGGAGTAAAGAGAGAAAATATGGTGAGCATTAGCACAACCACATGAGGAAATAAGGAATTGAGATACAATGAAATATAAATTAAAAATAAAGAAAAAGAAAAGGGAAGAAGAAGAATAATTGTGTACTTTAGGTTACCTTTCATATTTTTTAATAAAATAATTATTCAGAATTTTATGGCTTCTTTTGTGTCGTTTTGTTTGGCTTGATATTCCCATTAATTTTCTTCTTCCTTTTGAATTTGGTTGCATCCGGAATATTCCTTAGCTCTGTCAAGAGGCTCAGAATCATGAGGACATCTGAGGCAACTGGACTTGGTAAACAAACATGAAATCAACATTCTAATTGACCTTTGAAGCTAAATTTCCTATACTAATTATATTAGATTAATTCTTAATTTGCAGCTCCAATGTTGCAAGAAGGGAATGAGAGATAGAGAAGCAAGTCTATTTAGACTTCCCCCCGTAAAACTTGAGTAAAATGAAGACGATCTATGGCTTGGAAGAGTAATATACAAATGATAAAATATATAATAAAGAAACATTTTGAAAAATAATGACTAGTCTTCTACGGCTTAGAGTAAGGCCTTAGGGAATGGCACTTCTTCAAATTTCAAGCCTATATTATTGATCTGGGTAGATTCTTCTTGATTGTTAACAATTTTCAAGCTAATCTTCTTGATATGGGCAGATTCGATGGGCTTCCGATGCTTCCTTCTACTGCTATTGTTGGTTGTGTTGTGCTTGATGTGCTCTGCGAAACGAGAGGACTGGTGACCTGATCAATGAGCCGGACAAGAAATCAGAGGACTGAGGTTTGGGGAAAAATCAAGTCTCAGTTTTTTTTTATATATATATATATTTTTCATAAGTTCCTTCCACGTCGTTGAAGACATGTAATACCAAGCCCAACAATGTGGATTTTGTCCATGGGAACCACGTCGTTGGTGGGCTTGCTTCCATGCCGTAGGCCAATACTCATGCTCCTGTCGTTGGCTCACGTTTTATTTCTTATAAGCTTATTAATTGAAAATATTTGAAAATTTTATAGATATGTTATTATGTATAATGTTTTTCATAAAAATGACCTTCATTTATTAAATTATATAATTTTGACACCTGATATTTATTAATGGAAAAATTACCCTTATGTAGCACATGACTAAAAGAAGGGCAAAAGAACCACTTGAACGCTTTCTTCGATTAATCATCATTGCATTTTTTTTCTTTGCTTCAAAACCGTCCATATCAGTTCTCGTCTTTGTCACATTAATGTTATCATTCTCGTCTTTGTCATTCATCACGTTCCATTTCGTTTTTTTTTTATTCCTTCGAAACCTTCCATTTAAATTCACATTTCTTTTCTTCGGTATAAGGCATCAAGTTTGCGAATCATTCAAACCCATCTTCTTCAAATTCTTCGAAATGGCCGGCGAGAGGAGAAAGATAAGTTTATTCCATTAATTTTTTCATATTTAGACCGACTCTATTCAAAATTTTGATTAATCTTAGTAAAAACGTCACCTACATATTTGGGTTTGTTGGTTTTTGGGTCAGAAGGTTAAAAAGAGATTAAATGTAGTTTCATGCAGTTGAAATTTAGTTCTTTTTGGTGGTTTTGCAATTATTAAGACTGAATAATTATTAAAACAAAGTTTCAACTAAATTTTGACTAAGTGTTGAATAAATTAATTAGATGCATGTCCTCCTATTTTATTTTGATTGTGCTTTCATGACTTGTTTGAGACTAAATAGGCATAAAAACTAAGTTTCGACTAAGTTTATAATAAATTATTTAGATGCATAAACATATTTTATTTCGACAGTGCTTTTGTGACTTGTTTGAAAGTAAATAGGCATAAAAACTAAGTTTCGACTCATTTTCGACAAATCCCTAATAAATTACTTAGATTTTTTAGTCGAAATTAAGTCGAAATTGAATATAATGAATCAATTTTGAATATTAACTAAAGGTTATAATTGATTGCAAGTTGTTGGTAATTTTTTTTCTGACAGTAACAAAGGAGAAGAGACAACTACGAAGATAACTATGTACTCCCATTTTGATAGAATGGTAGAAATTAGGAATTTGCTAAATCCTGCTTAATGCAAAATTTATTAAATCCACACTTGTACAAGGTTGCTCTTTCAAGTGCCAAAAGATCAAGTGATGCATCTGCAGGTGATTCATTACATTCTATTAAATGAAGTTGAGCCCATGCAAGCTGAACAATTAATTGACCCATCTGCAATTTGGTTCAATATTAGTGGGTCGAGGGTCAAGTTTGGAAGATTAGAGTTTGCCTTGGTGACTAGGCTTCCATTTGGTGATTATGACAATGCCATACCATATAAAACTCCTAGACTATTAAAGAGAATAATTGGCATGGAGGTTTCGAGACCTATTATCAAGATGAAAGATGTAATGTGTCTGTTCAAGAAGTTTATTTTTACTGATATAAATGATCAAAAGAGTGTCAAGATAGTTTTGACATTATTTGTTTCAAGTGTTTTAGTTTCAAGGGTGCAAAGTATGAGGGCAGACAATAAAGTTTGGGCTCTTACAGATAATTTTGAGTCTTATGACTCATTCAAATGGGGTAGTTATGTATATGATTACACCATAAAGAGTATTAAAGGTGGTATAAGGAGCTTTCATGAAAGTAATATCAGAAACTATTCCTTAAATGGGTTCCCATATGCATTTTTTGTAACTATGCCTTATATTATGTTCCTTTACCTTTCGACTATAATAGTATGAGTACTGATTATAATCATCCATTTCGTGTAGATTTGGGCAATGGAAACTATACCTTTTCTTCATCATAATGGTATTTGCCAACCAATTGAACCAAATATCTATCCTTAAATATTGAGTTGGAATTCTCAACTCAATCAAAAATTGCGTTATGGATATTTAAAAGAAAATATATTTTCTAATAAGGTATAAATCAGTCTTTGTTATAAATATGATGATGTCAAATATATTCCTTTACCATGGGAAGTCATTGAAGTACCTAACAACCAACAAGAAGGATAAGACCACTTAAATCTCATATTTGTTCATATGAAACCCCTTTTTATGTTGATTAAGACTATATTTTGACTTCATTGCAAAAATTACAATTGTGGTATTTTCGTTCTCAAGTGGATACAATGCATGGCTTTCAATAAGGACTTAAACCTGATCAAATAAGAAGATATACAAAATTATAGGCATTAATTCCTTTTTGAAGTATTTAGGTGGGCAAAAGAAAATCCATGAAGGAGAACATTATACGAAGAGATGCTGAAAGCACAAATGAAAGTAGGAAAAAGTAATAAAGAACAAGCTTAGTTATGATTGATTGTAAATTTTAACTAATTTAGTTGATTAGATATAAATATGATGTATTCCTGTACAACTATATATTATTATAAATAAAGATGACAAAGTTGAATGCAGTTTCAAATGTTAGTTGTAATAAGTCAAAACAGAGTGAAAAAGTTATAAGTTAGTTGAACACTTTATATATTGAATAATTAGTCGAATCAGGTCAAAACTTCCTCCAAACACATGAAAAAAGTTAAAAATTAGTTGAAAACATCAATAATAACTAACACAATATACTTTACACAATAAATCTTCATAACTTAGTTGAATTATGTAAACACAGTATAAAATAGTTATTCAGTCGAAATATAGTTGAAACTTAGTCGAAACACATTAAAAAGGTTAAAAATTATTTGAAAAACATTAATAATAACTAACACAATATATTTCAACATAATATAATTTAATTTTAGTCGAATTATGTTAACTCAATATAAAACAATAATTCAATATAAATTTAGTTGGAATTGAGTCAAAATATAGTCGAAACTTAGTCGAAACACATTAAAAAAAAGTAAAATTATTAGTTTCACATTAAGAATAATTAATACAATATACCTAAACACAATAAAACTTCATTTTATTCGAATTATGTTAATACAATATAAAATAGTAATTCAATCTAAATTCATTCTAATTTTATCGGAATTGAGTCGAAATATATTCGAAACTTAGTCGAAACACATTAAAATGTAAAATTAGTTGAAACACATAAATAATAAATAATACAATATACAAATTGAGTTGAAATTAATCAAAGCACAATATAAAAAGTCCAAATGATGCAATTTATTATTGAAATAGTAGTTTAGTTCAAATTAAGTACAAATATTGTATAAATGGGTACAAATGAGCAAACATTATTATTCATGAGTTATCAACAGGATGCAAAGGAATTGAATTTTTACATATCCTCTTATTGTGACCCTTACATAAACATATTGAACATGTCCTTAGGATTGCATTATCTTCGGCTGACAGTTTCTTTTTCTTATGATGCCTACCAAACTGCCTCCTAGTAATTGGGGTAATAATGTAGGATTGGCCTCCATTTCTTATGAATCCCAGTCCTCTTGATTACCAATCGGTATTATAACTTCTACATAAGTATTTTCCCAGATTTCATTTGTGTAATGCAAATGACATAATGATTCTATCCGGACTTTAATATGTATTGCAGCTGTGATTGCATGAGAACATGGATATTGATGAAAATCAAATTCCCTACAAATACATGTCCATTTGTTTAGATCAATAGTTGCCTTTTTAATTTCACCACTTCTCACTTTGAATGTGTTGTTGTCAGATGGATTGACTGTAAAAGTCCATGACTCTTTGTGTCGGGCAGAAACTTCTTTCTGTACTGTCGAAGTCAAATAATATGGATTGTTTTTAGTTTCCTCGCGGCACTCATAATGCCATCTTTATAAGACATCCCTCACATGATCTACAAATGCTGCTATAAGAAGTTCTCATGCTTCTAACAATAACGTGTTCATGCTTTCTGCAATATGTATTGTCATTATGTTGTACCTCTGTTTATCTTGGAAAACTCGAGCCCACATTGGAATACTAATCTCATCAAGATATTTGCCAATAGGAAAATATTAAGTACAAATGTTTTCCCAATAGTCATTGAATTGAGATACTCGATATACTTTTGCTGCAAGAAAAAACAAATTGTGTACTTCATCATCCTTAAATTTTGCTGTGATGTTCTGTGACAAATGAAAGATGCATACATAATGATATTAAGAGGAGCTCCATAACAGCTATTGCAGCAGAGATTTTAGCAGCAGACAAAGATCCAAAGGATGACTGGTTTGGGCCCTTAACATGACTGGGATGCTCGCTGAACAATACAAAAAAGAGGATCAATCAACAAAGAGAAGAAAATTACAAATTTACTCTTCAAAACAACCAAGAGGAGAATTTACAACACATATTATATTTTCAAACTTATAAAATAATTTAGGTGCATGAGACAGCTCTTCGGCTTAAAAATTATTATATATATTATTATTATATTTAAAAAGGCACTAATTTGGGCGGATGACCTAATTAAATCCTGAGACTAATTATATATGTAATCATCATGAATTTTACAACATTCCACTTGCTATTACATAAATAAAAATTTAGACACATGATTTATATACTCTACTTAAAAGTTAGATTTGAACATTTGTGATTAATTAAATTAATTATCTATTGATTGCAGTCTTTAACT
Source organism: Aleurites moluccanus (assembly GCA_948193065.1). Classification (NCBI taxonomy): domain Eukaryota; kingdom Viridiplantae; phylum Streptophyta; class Magnoliopsida; order Malpighiales; family Euphorbiaceae; genus Aleurites; species Aleurites moluccanus. The sequence continues at coordinate 15,543 of CANXYC010694872.1, forward strand.
TAATTTCAAGATTAAACTAATATATATATATATATATATATATATATATATATATATATATATATATGAAGTACTATATATTTGATGAAATTTAGATTGTCAAAATATGGGACCTTTAATTATGGAGGTGCAGACGATAGAACAATATCTAAAACTATGGGTTGTACACTGTCAACATCCTCATGAGGACTAAAAATTTTCTATGACGTAATAATAAAATCAATAAATCTGGCCAAAAAAATATTGTGAAATATGAGGATTAAGAAGTAAAGGCACATCAAGCTAATTGCAAAGGAACATCAAGCCAACATCTTACGTCCATTAGTCATTTGATTGAGAAAGGGGACAAAATACTTTTATGTGCATTAAATAAAATTTTATGATATTTATGTAACGTTTTGAAGTTCGAGTACTATAATATGTGTAGACCTTAAAATGGAGGACCATTAGTTAAATAACTTGTCGAATAGCTATATGATAAAATTTTCCTTTTAATTTATTGAAAATATTGAATTCACATAGAACTCTCGTAGTAAGCCTCTATTTCAACTACTCGGCTTATATCCTATGGCTCTTCACATTGTCCATCTCCTTGGAGGATTGAGCCTAAATATTTAAAATGGATGCTTTGGGACAATGCGACTCCATCCAAGCTAACTCCCTCATTATCCCCACTTCAGCCTTCACTAAACTTGTAATGCAAGTATTCCGTATTGGTTCTACTTAACCTGAAACTCTTGGACTCCAAAGTGCTCCTCCACAACTCTAACTTCATATTAACTCCATTTTGTGTCTCATCTACTAGTACAATGTCGTCTGTAAACATCATGCACTATGAGATTTCCTCTTGTATATGCTTTGTAATCCGTCCATAACCAAAATGAAGAGGTAAGGGCTCACTGCGGACCCTTGATGTAACCCAACTGATATAGGAAGATCTCTTGAGTCTTTTCCAACTGTGCATACACTAGTCCTTCAAAATTTGTATGTACCTAAATGATATCCCGTTACATTCTAACACCCACCATAAAACTTCTCTTGTAACTCTGTCACAAACCTTCTCCAAGTTAATAAAAATCATATGCAAGTCTTTTCTCACATATCTGTATTTCTCTATAAGGCTTCTAATGATAAAGATTGTTTTCATTGTTGACCGACTTAGCATAAACCTGAATTGGCTGGCAGAGAGATGTAACACCATGTTAGCGATGTTTTATAACTCTTTTCCACAACTTTAAATTATGGCTCATGAGTTTAATTCTCATATAATCTGAATAACTTTGAATATCTCCCTTGTTTTTAAAAATGGGTACTAGAATGTTTTTCCTCTATTCATCTGGTATTTTTTTGAAGTTATGATTTTTTTTAAATAATCTAATCAATTAAACTACTTCTTTATCATCCAGACACTTCCATACTTCAATAAGTATTCCATCGAGGCCTCATATTTTCCTAACTTTCATCCTTGTCAAAGACTTCTTAACCTCTGAAAATCTAATTCTTCTAGTGAATATCACATTCTTCTCTATAGTCATGTGGTTTATATCAACCATATTACCACATTGGCCATCATTGAGAAAATTCATCAAAGTAACTCATCCACCTTTCTTTAATGTCCTCATCTTTCACCAAAACTTTTCATTCTTTATCCTTGATACACCTTACATTATTGAGATCTTGACATTTCCTTTCTCTTGTCCTTGCTAATTTGTTGATATCCTTTTTACCTTCTTTTACTTCTATTTTCTCATACATATTCTCAAAGGTCCGTACTCTTACTTGGATCACGACCTTTTTTGCCTCTTTTTTTGATTTCTTATATTGCTCATTAGCCTTCCCATTATCACATTTTGATAGTCTCTTGTATCATTCCTTTTTACTCTTCACTGCCTTTTGTACTTTCTCACTCCACCACCACCTCTCATTTGAGGGTGGGCCATGTCCTTTAGACTCTCCCAAAACTTCTCTAGTTATTTTCCTAATTCTTGAAGCCATAGCTATCCACATAGCATTAGTCTCCATGTCCAATTTTCGTGCTTTTGTGTCACATCCCAATTTTGGAACATGACGGTCCTAGGATGTAGGAACAACATAAGGCTACCAACACCCGTAGAACTCCTCTATAACCTGTAAACATCACCTGCTATAACATATCTATATCCATATAATCAGTCTATTTGTCTTCATCTGTGATCATATCTTATCTCAACACATCTCATATATATTAAATATCAGTAACTAATAATATTACAGACCATACTAAGTATAGTCATCCCAATAATTTATATATCCATGGAGCATCTAAAATATATACAAGTTCAATATTTACATTATTATAACAAAGCTGGATCCACTGATGAAGAAATCTTGGATCAGCTCTACTCTTGACCTG
>CANXYC010694897.1:0-10531 GCA_948193065.1 Aleurites moluccanus
AGCAAGTAATGGCCAATACTGAATTCAGCTGCAGTCAAAGCAAAATTTCTGAGATTTCCAAACTTCTCATTAAATTTTAAAATTCTCCAAACAAAATAAAATTGATAATGACACTTCAAAAAAATGGCAGATATTACAGTGATACCAAAAATGATAATACTAAAGTGTAATTGTGACGCGATTTGAGATAAAAATACATAAGTGTCATGCTTGCTTATTGATATCGTGGAGTTGAGGATATAAGGGTGGTGCATATTGGGAGTTTATTTTCCATGCAGGTTGAGAATTTTGAGAAATTATTGAAATGAGAATTTTGAGAAATTATATAAATGAGAATTTGGTACTATTCAGGTTGGGAATTAGATTAAAAATACATAGGAGACTCTGTCAAAATTTCTATAAGACTAATAATTGTTAAATGGAGTTTGAATATTACTGAATGAGTTTAAGTATGAATGATTGATAATTGATATGTTTAAGGGTTCTACGGGTGTCTGGTGACCTTAAATTTACCCGTACCCTAGGACCGTCATGCCCTTATAGTAGGACATGTCAGTAGTGGACTTGCTTTTCTATGGGACTGGAAGGTTGTTAAACAGATGGAGATTTCTATCATAGGAAGGGATAGCATGTTGTTGGGTTTATAATGTGAAAACGTCCTCCATAGGGTTGGTATAAGTGCAATGTGGATGCTGCAGTTTTTTAAGAGGTGTTGAAGGTGAGGGGTCATGGCTACGGTGCCTAATTTCGTTGATGAGTTTGTAGCGGGATTCTTAACTACTTTAGGCAATTGTTGTTTGCCTAGAGTGGCGGAAGCTTTGGCAGTGTAATATCCCATAGTAAGGAAGTACAGAAGACACCATAGTGAGGAAGTACAAAAGACAATATGGATATATTGGGTTATAGTAACGGATATGATATTAATTAAAGTATAAATAGGCTCATTCGATTATTGAAATATACAGAGAGTAGTAGAGTGTAATACTCAAGAATTTTTGAGCCTCAACTGGGCCACTTTTGTGACACTGTCCTAGAAAATGCTAGTGCTAATTACACTGTTGGAAAAATAGTTGTCACACCCCAACTCCAGTGGTGCGACGATCCTAGGGCAAGGGTAGGCTTAAGACCACCATAAACCCGTAGAACTCACAAATCCTGGATCTCATGCACAAATATATCAATTACAATATCATATAATATCATACAATGATCTTTTCTATAAATTCAATTAAACATCAATCATATCTTTACCATTATCATTCGTAGCTTTCTCTTGTTTCTTACTGATCAAAAGATGCATCTCACATCACTAAGGAACAAGAGTACCCAAAAGGTAACAATTCATACATCAAAATATTGGTATCCTCAAATGACTGACTACGGAGCTCTAGAGTATACTCCCAAATACATATTGTATGATAATACCATTTAATAAATATACATAATCATATTTCAAAACAATTACAATGTAGGCTTCTTGGAAGAACGAGTCAAGAAGCTTGATCTTCTCTATTAGCTTCCTGTCGAGCTATGCTATCACCTGAAATCCACAGAAGAGGAGTGAGCCTTTAACTCAGTAAGATATGAACATCATAAATCAAGAATCTGAATATCAAATCATGGTCGTGAATATATATATGGGTATGAAAGAATCACAAGCTTTTATTTGAAGGAACACGAGGGCTTATAATAATTATCACTATCGAATCATGGTTCTTATTTAGAATATAAAATGGCCACAAAGAATGACATATCAAATCTCATATGATAGAATTGATCTCATGTCATAACATACGTATCAGTAGCCTTGCTACCTTAACGTGAACGCATGCTTGGCTAGACATACGCCTAGAGCTCATGGTCCCCTCTAGGTGGAACACTGATAAAAACCCTATCAGCTGGGCTCCCAAAGTGCACAATGGACCAATGAATTTACTCTCATTTGGAAGAGCGTTCTATCCATAGGGTCATGTGGTTTCAATCTCATAAGAAGCATATTGGTAGCAAGACCATCAACATATATCATCATTCAAATCGAGTTTAATAAGTAAGAAGCATATGAACTTGATCCAAGAAGGTTGATCAAGTCATTTACATTATATATATATATATATATATATGGATGAACAAATTTAAGAATGCTTGGTCATATTATTTCAAAGAAATAAGAAAAAAATGAAATGTTCATACTTACCTCTTATACAATTTCTTTTAAATTTTCCTTAGCAATTTGTTCAATTCCAACTCCTCAATTATTTTGATTTTCTCCTCCTAAGAAATTTTCCAAATATTCAAAACTAGGGTTTTCTCCAAATCAATAATATTTAACATGATTTCTGAGTATTTAACCATCTTAGAGTTTTTATTCTTAATTCTCAACATCAATTTAATTATCTCTTAAAGAAAAATCTGCATTTAATTCGAATTTACTGTTCATGTTACTCTTTGTGACAATCCCAAAATTCTGATTTCCTTCCACATTAATTACCATAAATGACTTTAAATTGTTTGCAATAAATTTTATACACCCAATATTAATTATTCTGACCAACAGACATAAATAAATCTAAAAAAAAATAACCTTGGAAGAAAATTTACCTTATTTCTTCAAAACTGAAATTCCTGAGATTTCTTGCTTAAATCTGATGATTTCTGCCTAAAAATAAAATAATCTAGAAGTCTAATGCATTAATTTGAGTATTAATGCCTTAGAAAATAAAATGAAGCTAATCTGAGAAAAGACTGAAATTAACGAAGAAAGAAGGAAGGAAAAATCGTGAAAAATGCTACTGGGTTACTAGGGTTAAATAAACCACTGCCTCAGAAATCACGCTTGCCAGCTCGCCAATCCGCCTCGGCAAAACTACCTCGCATATGCCAGCTCGCCATTCTCAGCTCGCACTTCCCAGCTCGCCAAACTGATCCGGTAATACCACTTCGCTAATCCAGCTCGCATATGTCACCTCGCATATGCTGCCTCGCCAAACTCTCCTCGCGAACTCTTCCTCGCGTATGCCGCCTCGTAGATGCCACCTAGCAGATGCCGCCTCGCAGTGCCTCTTCGCCAATTCGCTTCGCCTATATCCCTCTTTGCCAAATCCTGCTCGCGAATTGCCTCTTCGCACATTCCCTCTTCGCATAATGCCTCTTCGCATAATGCCACCTTGCATATGCCTCTTTGCCAATTGCCACTTCGGCAATCTCACCTCGCCACCTCGTCACCTTGCAAAATGCCACTTTGCATTTTGCCGGCTCGTCATACCAAAACTCTGCTAAGTTGAAACCTTTCATGGACAACTTACACTTAACTAGCTCGCAAATGAGCTACAAATAACCAAACTTACTAATTCTTTTTGCCACTTAATATAGATATATAGAGGTTCAATATATCCAAAAATTTGAGTCATGGAGACAACCATACAGACCATGGTGACTCTCCAAAGGTCACCCAGACTAACTGTCCCAAAATCCATCCGAATAGTCCGGATAATTTCCATTCTCCACTGAGTTATACTTATCCAAAAATCCTAAAATTTTACAGCCAACATCACAACACATAAAGGAACATTTCTCATGTTTATACCTCTGGCTCATTCTATCTCAGTCATTCCCAAAAATTTAAGATAGACAGAGACTTCCTGCAGAATCACTCAACCAGACCAATCCTGGTCAAAGAGACATAACTCCTCACACACACAGAATTTTGTCAAGCCATTTTACAGAATTATAAATGAGACAGAGATTCACAACTTTTATGTTTTACACTTTATCAGATTATTTATCTAAGAATATGCAATCAACCTCACAATTTCCTGCAACCAGAAATTTCTGGATTCCTCAAAACATTCATATCATTTATTAATTTAAATTCATCAATTACACAATAAATAAAATAACAAAATGACAGATATTACAATAGTTGTCCGACTAATTCAAGAATTTTTGACCAAAACTTGGGGAGATTAATTTAGTTAATTTTATGTGAAATTATGGTGAAAATAAAGAGTTGAAAAATATTTAGGAATATTGAAAATAAGAATAATGGCAAAATCGTAATTTATGGCAACTTTGGGGTAATTTTAAAAATCCACTGTCTAAGATCTATAATTGACCCAAAACTATTTTTAAATAATAAAACAATCTAAAATAAGATATTTCACTCCCACACTTGAGGTTGAATATAAACTAATTAGACGAAATAAATTACAAAAAATTTTGGGGTCAAAATACAAATAAGAAAAATTTTGAGCCAAAATGCAATTAAGTAAAGTTGTAGGACTCACCCATTTACATAAAAATATAGAAAGGAGTTGAGGTGGCCAGCCATTACATTTGAAGGAAGAGATTTTATGAGTTTTTTTTTTATTAATTTTCATTGGGAATTGGACACCTTGCAAAATCTAGAATTTTCAATTCTTATTTATTAATTTTTTTTTCATAAGGCTTTTGATGTATATAAAAAAGATGAAGAGGAAAGCTATTGGAAAAGAGTTGGATGAACCTTAGAGAAAGAAATACCAAAGAAATAGGTTTTCTAACACTTCCAAATAAACCAACTAAAATAGATAGGAAAGTTGATGAGAGAAAGAAGAGTGAAGAATGGAAGTTGATGGAGATTATGTAAGCTGTTTTGGAAAAGAAAAAGAAGAAGGAATTCAATAGTTCAAGTTTAAGGTAAATTTCCTAAGCTTCAGTTTTTAGTTTAATTTAAGAGTTCTATAGTTTGATTTGGTAAATATTTGAGTTATTTAAGCTAAAGAGATTAAGATGAGCTAGGGTTTAAGTGGATTTTGAAAACTGTTTTAAGGCAGTAACTTATAGGCAATATTTTGAATTTTTAATGAATGAATTTGAGGATTCTTAAAACATGAAAGTTGTAGATAAATATGTAATTAGATATATGTAAAAGGAATTTATAAAATTCGATGTGCGGAAAGCGTTATTAGGAAAAAACCATGATTGACTCAGAATCAGGGTTTTAGGAAATTTGCTACTGTGCTTTTATTGTACAAAATGATAGAGACGGAATTAGAAGAAGTGTTAAACATAAAAAGTGATCATTTATATCTTACTATAAGTCTATAAAAGGGTATTTCAATTGTATTTTTGGTTTATGAGATATTGAACCATAAGTATAAACTACTATAATTGACTGATAAATAGAACATAGACTACTGAATTCTATTAATATGAGGATCTTAAATTCTGAATTAGAGAAAATGTTAAACATAAAAGATGTTCATTTATATGTTATCTAAATTTCTGCATAATGGTTTTATAATTTGATGAACATAAAATTAATTATAGGCATGGAAATAGATTCGTTCGGACAAGGATTTCAGGACAGTAGTTTAACTTTGAAAATTCACTAATAATTATTAAGTGAATTAAATAATCTAAAATTGGGATATGTTATAATATTATATGTGTATTTTCAATAGGAAAAAGAATTACAGTGATTGGTTAAGTATAGATTGAGATGTAGATCAAATAGTACAGATTGTCAGAATAAGATTGCAGGCAGAATGCAGGCTGCAAAGCTGGTTATAAGGCTAAGTTTAAATTAACGCTATAAATTGTGTAGTCATGGGAATAAGGTGAATTTTGGATATGTTAGAGATTTATATGTCTAGTTTAAGTATGAATAAGAATTGAAGCAATTGGATAAGTGTAGAAAAAAATATAAGTAATGAAATTTAGGCTGCCAACATTAGAAATCCTAGTAGAAACCCTAAGATTTGGGGAAAATGTAAAATTTATTTTCTTAGAATTTAATTAAAATAATTTCATATTAATTGAAGTTTAAATTGAAATTTAATTTGAATATATAGCTTCCAAAAATATGGACAAAGATGATGGAAAGTTGGAGCATCCTTATTGCCTTGGTTAATTGAGGAAGAGAATAGTTGGCATATTTTGGTTTAAAGGTGAGTAATATACATATATCAATACTTTGTCTTACTCTAGTGGAATTATTGAATCCTTGTACTTTAAACTTTATTCCATTCTAAATTGGTTTTACTAAAATTTGATTATATATATATGAATTATATGAACTTCTCCAATTATCTTCATTACTTGAATATTTCTTACATTGATTCTTGATATAGAATCTTAAATGTGATTATTTGTTGTATGGTTATTCTATGTGAATCTCATTGTTATATAATGATATGATTATGACAAGAAGGCCCACCGATAGGGTAGGGTTTACTACATCGGCATTATGCATAATGAATATTTTATGCGGACCCTAGCTAGAAGGGGGGTAAAGTTCTAGCCATAAGATTTGATTAATCTTATGCTCAAATTGATTGATTGCTACCGAGATATGTAGTTTTTTTATGTGGATTATATAGACCCAAAATTTTATGTCATACTTCTTACTATTATTATTGACTTATTGATTAATTGAGTAATAATCTATGTATTCCATATTTCTTTATTGGCATTATCTCTATTTATTTATTGTAAACCAATATTTTCATATATATCTTGTTAGCCTTTCCTTTTTATTGAGAAGAATTGACCTTATAAACTTTATATATGTATTTTACTCACTGAGTTATACTCACATCGTTATGATTTATTTTTTTTTCTTTCAGGAGTGATTTAGATAGTGACGATTCCAGTTCTCTTTCTTCTTCTTGCTGAGAACCTACATTATCTATGTACGGTTTGAGATATTTTAGACACTGTAACAATTTTAAAATTCAGCTCATTGATTTTGGTTTAAATTTTGCAATATAAATTTATAAACACTTGATTAACGAATTTTTTGAAATGTAAATATTGAATCTAAATTATAAGGAATCTAGTGAAGATTATATGAATAATTATAGAAGTATTTATATGCATTTTTGGTGTATTGGAGTTGAGAGTATAAGAAGTTTTATTGAAAGTGTAATTTTTCTGCAGATTGTATTTTTTTTTTAAAAGACCTGATTTTTTATCGAAAATAATATGAAAAATACAGAAAAAACTTTGATAGATTTTTTATAAATTGATAAATAGAAGTTTTACGAATATAAATAATTTTATGCCTTTCTTATATCTTAAAACCGTTACATCCTAAAAATAGGATGTGACAATCAGTTAAGGAGGTTTTGTCTTGGTTGTATGCTTGTCAATTGTATATTTTTTTTAATGAGTTTTTTTTAACTTGCAAAAAATTAATTAATTTTAAGGTAATGTTATTGCCATAGCTAATAATCTTTGAATTATTTGAATTGACAAATTACTCCTTTCTTTTTAATGGGTTATTTTTTCTTGCTAAAAGTTAATTAATTTTAGAGTAATGTTATTGCCCTATCAGTTTTTATTAGAGCTAGAGCTATTGATCTTTGAATTATTTGAATTGACAAAGTTGCTCATTTCTTTTTAATGGCTTGTTTTTTCTTGTTAAAAATGAGTTGCAATTGAAAATATACACAATCTTGCTAAAAGTGAGTTGCAATTAGAAAAACGTACTCTCTCTCAATAAGTTTCCTATACAACACATTTAAAATTTATCAAATTCAAATTTTGAAGTGCATTAAACAAAAATTAAAAAGATAGTCCAGACATAACTCAAGAACACAATTTTTTAGCTAAAAAAAATGCAGCAACAATTTTTTTTGTAATTGAAAAACTACGAACCTCTTTTTTTTTCTTCTAATTATGTGAAGATCCTTTTACAAGTCTTGAAATTAATTTTAATGTGAAAAATGAAAAGAACATATATATATATATATATATATATATATATATATATATATATATATATATATATATATATATCACTTTTTTCATTGATAATTAGATGAAAGAGACAAGAGTTGTTTATGAATTAATGAAAAAAAAAAATTATAATGAGATTTACTTCTTGAAAAATGGAGTGAATGCATGGTGAATTTTTAGAGAAGACAAAAAATTAGTTCTCAGAATGAAATTGAAGAAAATCAATGTTATAGATAAATAGCTTGATGAAGTGAAAAGAAAAGAAAAGAAAAGAAAAGCAGTATTAAGAAAAACAGAAAAGGATAAGAGAACTAAATTGATGACTCAAACAAAAATAGTAAAAGAGTTTCAAGTGAAAGAAGGAAGAGTCAATTTATGATTATTACATTATCGTGTAGGAAAAAATATTTTCAATCTGAAATCCCAGCAAACACATTAATGGAGTAGATTCTCGATAATAGGCGTACCTGATTTCGATTCGAAAGCTATTGCAGCGGAAGATCTGAATTGCTAGAACTTTCTCCCTTGATGCCTCTACTATATTATTCTGGCAGATGAGTTGCCTTTTGATTTCTCTCTAATTCAGTTTACGTGAATTATGAGAATGAATGAGCAAGAAGAGGCTAAGAGAGGAGACCTAGCTGATATTTATATGACTAGATCAATCCTACCCATTACAGGTTTGACCCAGAAAGCTCACACCATGCCAACCCATATTAATTCGATTAAGGCCTCATTATTTTAATTATGAATCCCACACTTTATTGGAAAATTCTAATATTCTTCCACTTGGGCGAATAATTAAAATGTTACTTCATGTGTACACCTTATTTTGTTGATAACCCCTTAATCGCTTACCCTGTCCCATAGAGCTTTCAACACCGAATCATAGCAGTAATTGCATGTAATCACACAGAGCCATCCATGGTCACATATGTTGTCTACTCTACTGATATGGATTCAATATGGTGATGTGGCAAAGCCGATGACATTAAAAGAATCTTATATGTCATCCTTTGTCGGTCTCCATTCTCTCTCTTTCGGTGTCATAACTCCTTATATGTCACCAGAGAATACCTTTATTGTTCCAACGAACATGCATATGTTTCACTTTATTGTTAACCACACTTTATGTGTAAAAGATATATCTGTTAGGCTACTGTCTTAATGCCCTTGAGCCTGTACTCAGAGTTTACACAACACTCTGAGATTTCCTTTATGCAGAATAGCTCCCACTAAACAATGACATCCCACGATGTCACCAATCCCATGTTTTGTACGTGCCTTTCTAGCACACATGGACATAATCCTTTTGTTAGTGGATCTACAACCATATCATCTGTAGAGATATGCTCCACAGAAATATCTCCATTCTGAACTATTTCCTTTATGGTCAAAAATTTGACTTCCATGTGTTTAGACCCCTTGAGGCCTCTATTGTTATTGATAAATAACACAGCTGACTTGTTGTCACAAAACAGCTGTATAGGTCTATCCACGAAGTTGAAAACATTCATTTCTCTAAAGAGATTTCAGAGCTAGATACCCTGAGTAGCAGCTGTGAAGCATGCTACGAACTTTGCCTGCATGGTAGAGGAAGCAATAGATTTTTGCTTTTCACTTTTCCAAGATACTGCTCCACCTGCCAAAGTGAAAACAAAACCAGTTGTTGATTTCTTATCATCCTCACAGCCAGCAAAGTCAGCATCTGAATACCCTACTAGCTCGAGGTTTTGAACATGTTTGTATGTCAACATGTGATCTTTCGTCCTCTTTAGATACCTCAGTACCTTCTTGGTAGCAACCCAATGATCATGTCCTGGATTTGACTGAAATCTGCCTAGAAGTCCAGTAGCAAATGCGATATCTGGCCTAGTGTAAACTTGCGCATACATAATGCTACCAAGTGCACTAGCATAAGGTATATCTTTCATTTGGGTCTTTTCTAAATCTGTCTGAGGACACTGAGACAAGTTCAACTTATCACCCTTAACGATGGGAGCAATTCCTGGTTTGCAATCATGCATGTTGAACCGTTTCAGAACCCGATCTATATATGCTCTCTGAGATAAACCCAATAATCGGCGTAAGCGATCCCTATGGATCTCAATGCTTAGGACAAAAGATGCTTCACCAAGGTCCTTCATATCAAAATTAGTTGATAACATCTGCTTTGTCTTATGCAATAAGCCGAGATCACTACTGGCAAGCAATATGTCATCAACATACAAAATGAGAAGAATAAAATTCCTCCCACTGACCTTGCAGTATACACACTGATCTACTTTATTTTCCACAAAGCCAGACGAGGTGACAACTTTGTGAAGTTTTAAGTACCATTGTCTGGAAGCTTGTTTGAGTCCATAAATGGATTTCCTAAGTCTGCATACAAGCTCACTTGATTCATCAGCTGCAAAACCTTCAGGTAGTACCATATAGACCTCTTCTTCCAGGTCCCCATTCAGGAAAGCAGTTTTAACATCCATCTGGTGTAACTCCAAGTCCATATGAGCTACTAATTGTCACAGCCCAACTTGGGAGCCGTGACGGTCCTAGGGTATGGGTGTTGCTTACGCTACCAATACCACGAAGAACCCATATAACTATACTATATGGCATGCAATACAATAACAAGCTCAAAATGGCTTAGCAATCTTATGAAAAATTGGACAGCATCTCCTCTATATAAGGAGTATGCCCAGCTGCTAAACACACAAATAAGCACTTCAACTAATACTTCCATATCTATCTCAATTTCAAGGATCCCTCTAGATCTCCAATATCAACTCAAATTCAACATCTGAACATCAGA
>CANXYC010694906.1:0-12792 GCA_948193065.1 Aleurites moluccanus
TTCCATCATAATTATAATTGTTACATTCTGATAAATTGATATTATATCTGATAATGTCATTCATACTAATATATATATACATGGTGAATTAGTAATGCATTTCATGTTTATAAATCCACTGAGTATTTTGTACTCACCCCATCATGTTGAACCATTTCAGGGAAAGGAGAGTGAGGAGCGGATATCCCGGCTACTTGTATTTTCCCAGCCGCGGAGCAGATGTATAGTCCTTTCCTAGAGTAGTATAGATTACTCTGTGATATTAGATATGTATATAAATATTTTGAGTATGTCTTGTGGACATGTAAATGTATAATTATATGTTGTGATGTGTTTGAACATTTTGATATGAGTATAAATGTATGTTTATATATTCATAATTTAACAGGGGTGCAGCTGATGTGGTAAGCTTACATGACTGTGGCATATGGATAAATGTTATTACAGGGAATTGCTATAAGATTGTGATGTGAGTTGTATTTGGAGGTTGAAAAGGGATTTGATATTGATACTATAATTATTTTGTTGTGTTTTCTATTTAGGCAATGATAATATTACAGGGGAGACTCTGTCCGATTTTCTATAAACTTAAAGTGTTTTAGAAAAAAAAAATATGTCTTAATATGATTAAATGAAATGAAACATGTAACTCGGGTTCTTCGTGGTACTGGTATGTAAATTTTCCTATGCCCTAGGACCATCATAGCCCTATAGTGTGGGTTGTGACACATGTGCACCAATGACTCCACTGATAAAGTCTCAAATATCAGTGGTTTCACATAGGGGAGATCTATCATGCCCTAGGCATATGTTCTAATTAAACATATGTTACATTGATACGAGAGCATAGTTGCCCTTTTATTGATCATTTATTTAGATTATTTGTCACTTCACATTGATTGGTGTCATTGCTTTTAGGCATATCCCTAGTTTTATTCATAACCCTTATTGTTACAAATTATTATTTGTTAAATACATCCATCTCACTCATTGACTATCCATCAAGAATCCTAAAGCATCGATATATTTTTATAACTTACTGAGTTGAAGGCTTATTTCTCTTTTTTATGTGGTTTCAGGTGCTAACAAGCCAGCAAATATAGTAGATAGAGCTTCTTGATCATCATTCTTATGCAAGAAGCTTGAATGCATAAAATTTGATTTATTTTGTACTGTGTATAAACATTTTAGATGTTAAACTCTTAGTCTCTTTGTAGATTGAGATCATTTAGATATTGAATTATTATTAAGGGCATTATTAAACTTTCCCTCCTTCTTTATAGATGAAGGCTTATTCTTGCTTTTGATCGATAGGAAACAAGTGGAAATATACTGGATGAATGCATTGGAATATTTTTTGTATGATATATATGATTCTTATAGATATTAGTTATTGATGATCCATATTTAGTATTGGGTTCTACGGATTTATGGTGGCCTTATGTAACACCCTAAAAGTTTCAAATTTACACTAAGGAACATAATATATGCATCAATAGGAGATTTACTTTTGTTTAAGAATAAAAGTCCTATATGTTTACTTAAACCATTAAAACTTTAACTTAGAATCTTTAATAACTTGGTAAAGATAAAATCACATACATAAATCATAGAAACACTAATTAAATGCATAATGAAAGATATGTAAATTATTAGTATTGGAAACTAAAATGTGGCAAAAGTGTAAATACATAAAAGATGTAGAGTCAATGTATAAATAATTTAAAATAGTGGCATCAATGTGAAAATTCTCAAAACTTTCATATCTTTATAAGTAGAAAATTTGGACAAAAATTCTTCATTTTTCTCCAAGTTGGCCGAATCACCTTAAGTTCTCCCCCTCTCCATTTTCTTTCATCCCTTTTTTCAAATTCCTACACTTAATGAACTCCAAATTTTAATCCTTCAAATCTTTCATACTATTTCAAGCTAGCCTAATTGATTAACTCCTAAATACCACATTGAAACTCAAAGGAAAGCTTGGTTTCCATCAAAAGGGAGAATTAGGATTTCCACCAAAGTTAAAGGTAAATTGATTATTTTGATTTCTTTTTTATTCTTATGAATTATATGTTAATATATGAAAAGAAATTTTCGTATTTGAAACATATAAATGAAAATAGAAAGAATTATAATTAGGGTTTAGAATATGTCAAACCCTAACTTTAGTGTCAAGTATATTTAATTTAATTTGAGCTTAGAACGTGAAGCATTATGTTAAATTAAGCCTAAAATGCATTAATTTAAACATGTAGCATAAAAGGAAAGTGGAAAGGATGATGATGGTGATAATGGAAGACATGAATGCTTAATTTAAGAATTAAAGCTCAAGTTGTGTAATTGGCTAATCAAATGTTAAAGGTGAGTAATTGTAATATCCAGTACTTGGAATGCTAGAGTAGATATGTGTTTGTTCATGTTTATTTGATGAATTAACATGTATGTATAAATTGTTTGAGTTTGGATAAGTTAGAATGGAGAAAACATGAGAGATTCTCATCAGCAAGCCTTTCATGGGCATGAAGTGTCCTCATAGGCGTGAGACATCTTTCACCACCGTGAGAAAAGCTTCTGTATAAATTGGCTAACTCTTCATATTTGTATTCATGGGTATGAAACGTCCTTTCATGGCCGTGAGAGCATATTTACGGGCCTATAAATACCTCACCCTTCTTTTTTTATTTTCATATTATATTTATTTCATTCCTTTCTATTTCTTTCTCCATAAATACACTTCACCCACTCATAAATCCATTAATTCTCTTCTCAAATACTTATTTCATCTCCATTAACATAAGAAACAAGGATTAAACTACCAAGAAATGTCAACATTTCAGATTTCTTAAGGATTCTCCATTTCTAGGAATTCAAGATATTTATTCCAAACTCACTTCTAAGTTTAAGATAAGTTAATTAATGGTTAGAATAAATGAATATAAGTTAAGTATAGATGTTTAAAAGTGTAATACCCAATAATAAATATTTGATTTGATTTTTTTTATTTTTATTTTTTTGAGATGTTGTGGATAATGTTTTGGAGAAATTTCAGAATTTTGGTATGCAGGAATAATTTGATGAGCCAGTTTTGTGGCTTTAAGGAACAAATTAGAAAAAGTGAAAAGCATGTGAGTTGCAGATTTTTATCTATGAATCTGTAAAATTGTTTTGAAAATTCTATGGGTGTAAGGCAATATATATTTCTTAACCATAATTTATTTAGTTTTCTATTTTCCTGCAATAAGTTGATGTGTATTATGAGAATGTGGAAATTTGAGTTGGTTTATTGATCTTCTGTATATAGTATTGACTGAGAAATTTCAATGGGATTGGATAATTATAGTTCAAGAGATGGATAATTTAATCAGAACTGCTTGGACAATTTTTGGAGAGTAAAGTCTAGCTAAATTTAGAAATTCACCATAAAATTTTGTAGATTTCTTTTGATTTGAATTTTTGGTTATGTGGATATCTGAGTGTCTATTTTAAGTAACAAAAAGAATTAAGGAATTTGGGTGTCTGTAGCTCAATTGTGAGATGGTTCAGCGAGGAGTGACAAGGAAGGTTTTCCAGCTCGGCAGAATAGGTAGTGCGAGGTGGATCCTGATTTCAAAAATAGTTAGAAGCTGATCGAGCTAGAGGTGTAAGCTTGGAATTGTAGCCTATGTGTCTAAGTTATCTGGGAAAAAAAAAGAATCAGGATAATTGGACTTCTTTATCTCACTCACGAGGAATTTTAGAGAGAGATGGTAAGATGACTGGCGAGACAGGATTCCAACTTGCCAAAATTGGCATATGCGAGGTGGCATATGCGAAGTGGGATATGCGAGGTGGCATATGCGAAGTGAGATATGCGAGGTGGCATATGCGAAGTGGGATTGCGAAGAGAGTTTGGCAAAGTGGGAAGCTGAGAGGCAGTAGTTTATTTAATAGGAGATACAGTAGCTATTTTTCACGATATCTTCTTCGTCTCTTTTCTTCGATTGTTCTCATTTCTTCTCCTATATTTCTCAAATCTATCTCATTTGTTTTTAATGCATTAATGGTTAAAATTAATGCAGTGGATTATTAAATTAGTGCATTTAAGGCTTTAATCATTATTCTCAAGTTAGATTCTTCAGGAATTCAGTTTTGGGGAAAATAAGGTAATTTTCTCCAAACTTCATTTTCTCTTTAGATTAAGAATTTCTTGATAGATAGAATATATCTATATGAGTATATAGACTCTATTATGAGTATTTAAGACTATTAATTTTGATTAATATTCAAAATATTAGAATTTATGGAATTTGAGGAATAGTGACATGAATAGTAAGCAAATTCTTAAACTTCAGATTTTCTTAAGGGATTAATTAAATTGATGTTAGGAAATAATAATGGAGGTTGTAAGATGATTAAAATTAAAAAGAGTCATATTATGAATTATTAATTGAGGAAACCCTAATTTTGAGCATTTGGGAAAATGTCGTAGGAAAAGAGGATTCAAGAAATTAAAGGAGAATTATTGGCTATACAAGTAACTAAGGATAAATTGCTTTGAGGTAAGCATGAACATCGCATATGCACATTGCTTCTTTAAAATGAATTGTCTAAGCCTTCTTAATGTTCTCATATATGATTCAGATGTTATGTGATATTGTATTACCGACCTATTAATGGAAATTTCCATGATATTCTCAAACAAATGACCAATTGTTCCATGTGATTACCATATATATATATTGTAAATTAATTGGTCATCTTTCCTTGGACTAAGCTCATATGAAACCTATTTGTTAACTTAACTGAATTTATATTATATGTTGATGGTCTTGTGACAAATATGTTTTCTTGTGAGATTGCAACCATATGACCCTATGGATAGAACGCTTTTCCCAATGAGAGTAAATTCATTGGTCCATTGTGCACTTTGGGAATCTAGCTGATAGGGTTTTTATCATTGTTCCACCTAGAGGGGACCATAAGCTCTAGGCGTATTCCTGACCAAGCATGCGTTTGCGATAAGGTAGCAAGGACTACCGATGCACTCTGTTGTGATAGGAAGCAAGGCTACTGATGCACTCTGCAGTTCTATCATATGATTTGACAGTGCTATTCGATTATGAGCACTTCTGTTCTTGTAAACATAACCATATGATATCTTCTTACCCATGCTTTTTTAGATTGTCCTTTCTTTTAGATTGATCTTTATATTGCATGTTCATATCTTACTGAGTTGAAGGCTCACTCCTCTTCCGTTGATTTTAGGTGATAGTGTAGATCGAGAGGGAGCTAATATAGAAGACCGAGCTTTTTGATTTATTCCTTCAAGAAGCCATTATTGTAATTATTTTGATATATATTCATTGAATTGTATTATGGTATTGTATGTATGAGGAGTATACTCTAGAGCTTCGTAGTTAGATATCAAGGATGATATTATTTTGATATCTGAACTGTTGTATTTTGGGTTGCCCTTGTTCCTTAGTGATGTGGGATGTATCTTTTGATCAGTAAGGAACAAGAGGAAATTATATGATAATGAATATAATTGAATGAAGTATGATTACATAAATCATAGAAATGAATATTTGTAATGATGACTATATTTGATATAAATATGTATTATGTATGAGATCCAGGATATGAGTATTCTACAAGTTTATGATGCCCTTAAGCCTACCCTTGCCCTAGGATCGTCACACCACTGGAGTTGGGGTATGAAAAAAGCATCATTAGTAATTATTATGGATTATAAACAAGATATATATGAATTTAGGGTTTTGGGTGAATAGTAGCTATTCATTCCAATCCTCCACATTTCTTTAATAAGTGATTAAATTGATGTTAGAAAACATATTAGGATTCTAAAATATGATTAGAATTATAAGAATTTACCATGTATGAATATTATTAAGCATAAACCCTAATTATGAATATTTGGAGATTTGACATAGGAGAGGAGAACTAAAGAAAATAGAGGAGATTATTGAATGTACAAGTAATTAAGGAAAATACAAGAATATTTTGCTTTGAGGTAAGTATAAACATTGTATATGCATATTGTTTCCTTGAAGTTAATTGTTCAATCCTTCCTAATGTACATGTTTATGATCCTCATGCTATGAAATATTGTACTGTTAACCGATTAAATGAAATTCCTATGATGTTCTCAAACCAGTGATAATTTGTTCCATGTAATCACTTTATATATTGTAAATGACTTGGTCATTCTTCCTTGGACCAAGCTCATATGAAACCTATTTGTTAACTTGAATGAATTCATGTTTATATGTTGATGGTCTTGTGACTAATATGATTCTTGTGAAATCCAAGCTATATAACCCATGATATGTATATATATAGAATGCTCTTCCTAATTAGAGTAAATTCATTGGTCTATTATGCACTTTGGAAACCTAGCTGATATGGTTTTTATCAGTGTTCCACCTAAAGGGGACCATAAGCTCTAGGCATATACCCGACCAAGCATATGTATTACGATAAGGTAGCAAGGCTACCGATGTGTTCTATTACGATAAGGTAGCATGTCTACTGATGCGTTCTGATTATGATGACAGTATTATCTTATAATTTGACATTGCTATTTGATTGTGAGCACTTGTGTTCTTGTATGCATAACCTTATGAAACTTCCATACCCATGTTCCTTTGGCTTGACCTTTGCATTGCATGTTTATATCTTACTGAGTTGAAGGCTCACTCCTCTTTTGTGGATTTCAGGTGATAGTGTAGCTCAAGAGGGAGCTAACATAGAAGACAGAGCTTCTTAATTCATTCCTCCAATAAGACTCTATGTAAATCTTTTGATGTATATTATTTTGTATTATGATATTTATATGTATGAAGAGTATACTCTAGAACTCCATAGTTAGATGCTGAGGTTAATATTATTTTGATATTTGAATTAATACATTGTGGGTTGCCCTTGTTCCTTATTAATGTGGGATGTATCTTTTGATCGGTAAGGAACAAAAGGAAATCATATGATGATGTATGGAAATGCATGAATGATGATTATATGATTCATAGAAATGAGTATACATGATGATAACTATGTATGATGTGGAAATATATTATATATGAGATCCAAGATATGAGTGTTCTACTGGTTTATGGTAGCCTTAAGCCTACCTTTGCCCTAAGACCATCGCACCACTAGAGTCGGGGTGTGACAGTAATAAATGTGTCATTATGCTTAAAAATGACCCTTATATGAATTATTGAAATTTTTCCCTCAGTGTGAATGTGTTGTTTGAATGGCCCTAGGCCATTCATTGTGTTTCTCTTCTTGTTGACTAAACCATTTCCTTGTCATTTTTCCTTGAACTTTTATTGCATTTGATTACCTACGGCCTTAATTGAGTTGTGTTCTTTATGATTGTTGAATTGGTTGAATTGTTCCTATCTTAAATGCCACCATTTTGTTGCTTTTATATTGCACACCAAATGTTCGATGAAATGTCCTAATGAACCAAACTTTATACCCATCAAGTGTCCGACGAAATGCCTAAGAGAACTTGACGTAATGGTACCATTGGCACCAAATCCTAACCTTGGCCGAATTGCATTGGCTTACTTTTCCATGGTTTTTATCTCTTGATTATTGATACATTGTCATTCTATTACCCTATGTGTTATCAAATAAGCATTATTGTTATTGATGAATACTAGTTGCCATTCTTCTATACTTAATGTCATTCTTGAATATAATGATGAACATTGAATCCTAATGATAGAACTACCTAACCGATGGGGTAGTGGGTGAATACCATCGACATTGTGGATAATGAACATAACAGTGGACCCTTGCTAGGAAGGGGTATTATGCTAGCCATATGGTATGATCAACTTTATGTTGTCATAAGTGTACATGCTACCAAAATGTAGCTCATTAGTGTTATTTTCAGTGGCCCTTAATTTTGTCATGCTTTGTAATGACATGTGTATTATTTGATGTGATTATTACCTATCCCTCATCTTTTACCTATGACCTATTTTTATTGACTATATTTTATTCATTATGCTCCTTAATCATTTGGTGGGTTAACCTTCAGTTACCAAACCTGTACAAGTGTAATAACATATTTACTACTCACTGAGTATTTTTACTCACTCTTTAGTGGATTAACATTTTTAGGTCCAAGTGAGAACTAGAAGTGATTCCAAAGGCTTTCTTCCTCGACTTATTGGATCCAGTTCCGTAATCTAAAGTTGATATATTATTAAATGTTTTAGTTTTATAGAAAGCTTCATGGTACTAATGGGTTAGTTGTATATTTTAATGTAAACTAACTTAATAGTTATGTAAGATGACTTAATTACTTTGTCATATATGATAAATATAATGTACTTAAACTAATATTAACTAATGATGATGAAATGTGAATATGTAGATAAGATGATAATTGAATTGAATGTGATATTATAACAGGGTTTTGTAGGTGTTGGTAGTATAAGTTGTTCCCGTATATGACTGTCACATTCTTATACTGGGGACGTGACAAAGTTGGTATCATAGCATAGGTTTAATATAAACGCAATATGGATACATGTCAATAGGACATAGTCAAACCATAGAGCATAAGATTTCTTGTCACATCACTTGCACTATATCTTTATATGTGTGTCGATTCCACATTGTTCGTTATATAACATACTCCTATGTTCATTCTTTATGGTGTTTAAAGATTCCACTGAGAGGACGTGGATGAGGTAAGGGTCATGGTAGAGGTAAAGTTGAGGAACCCGTTAGAGAACCTGATATAGCTTCTAACAAATCACCAGTACAGGAAGAATCAGTAGAACCACCTAGAATGAGAAGAAAAACACAAGAAGTTAGTGAAGCCGAAGAACCATGAAGATAAGAAATGATGGAGTTAAGAAGAGAACTACAGGAACTAAGACAAGTGAGACAGGCAGCTCCTCTATTAGCTCCAGCAACGCTCGTACCACCAGTTACTACACCAGGCCAGCCTGTAGCATGACAAGAGAGTCATCGTACTACTAATAAGGGAGGAGTCAGTATGTTCAATTTTCTAAAGTTGGGTACCTGAGTTCAAAGGAGAGCAAGGTGAGGAACCAAGCGAGTTCTTATAACAGGTGGAGAAAATGGTTAAAAGGCTACCATGTTCTGGTGCCAGAGCGATAAAACTAGTGGGTTTATTGCTAAAAGGGAATTCTTTGAATTGGTTTGTTCATCATGATAAGAATTAGTTATACAGTGATGCGTCATCTACATAGGAGCAGTTTAGGAAGAACCTGATGGATGAATTTTTAACTGATGGAGTGAGAAAGCAAGATAGCCAATTTGAGTAGCTAAAACAGCGAAACCTCAATGTACTAGAATATGTTAATGTGTTCATCAAATGGAGTAAGTATGATAAAAGCATTGCTCCTACAAAAATAGATCAAATTAATCGATTTAGACATAGGTTAAATGTTTCCTTACATAATACATTACTGGTTACGAAGTTCACTTCTTTAACAAAGCTCATTAATAAAACTATACAGATGGGAGTGAAATACAAGGAAGAAAGGGAGGAACATGAGAAGTAAAGAAAAGGAAAAGTGTATGTCAGCAGAAAAGAGGCCAGGGAAGTTTATAACCCAAGGCATATGAGTCTGTGACCAGAACTAATTATAATCAACCAACAGGCAGTCAAAGAAAGGGCCAAACCAAGAATAGTATGGAACCATCTACATCTGGGCTCTCTCATGGTTCTTCCAAACCAGCACAACAGATGCCAAGTATTCCAACCTTTACCAAATGTGGAAGAAGGCAAGGTGGGGAATGTAGATGGGAAACTGATGCATGCTTAAAATGTGGCCACCAAGGACATTTTGTCAAAAATTGTCAAAATTTGAGTGACCAATATACTACTATAGTTGCTTCTCTACCTATTGTCCATATGAGTAGAAATGAAAACAGAGGAGCTGGAGGAAGATGTAGAGGTCAGGGGTAGAATCAAAATACAGGCCAATCATCAGCAGGGCAATGACAAGGCAGAGTTTTTGTTGTAAATCCATATGAGGCCTAAAAATCCAACAGTACAGTGATAGGTATGGTTTCTATACATTATGAACTAACACGAGTATTATTTGATTCTGGGGCTTTGTTTCGCCACATTTTGCACCTAAATTAGGAAAAGAGAGAAAATTGATGCATATTCCACTGGAAATATCTATTCCCCTAGGTGAGAATATTGAAGTAAAATATATATACATAGGTTACGAAGTAGAAATAGAGGGTAGAAAATTGCCTGTAGACTTAATAGAATTACTGGTGCTAGAATTTGATGTGATATTAGGGATGAATTGGTTAATTAACCATTATGCAGTCATTGATTTTCATGGGAAGAAAATAGAATTCCAACCAAAAGGGCAAGATAAATTTGTATACTGAGGTGATAAAAGTGACACCATAATTAGATTGATATCCGCCATTGGAGCTAAAAAACTCCTATGGAAGAGATATCCAGCATACTTTGCGAATGTAGTGGATACTCAATCGACTCCTATAGGGTTGGATAAGATTCCCATTGTTAATGAGTTCCCAAATACTTTTCCTAAAGCTTTTCTAGGATTTCCAATAAAATGGGAGATTGAATTAGAGATAGAAGATTATCTAGGCACCGATCCTATTTCAATTCTACCTTATCGAATGGCTCCCATAGAATTGAAGAGTTAAAAGTGCAGTTACATGAGTTATTAGATAAAGGGTTCATTAGACCAAGCAGTTCTCCCTGGGGTGTACCGGTGTTATTTGTAAAGAAGAAAGATGATTCACGGATATGTATTAATTAATGGTAGCTAAACAAAGTGACCATCAAGAACAAATATCCATTCACCGAGTTGATGATTTACTTAATCAGTTGCAATAAGCCAATCACTTTTCCAAGATTGACCTTAGATCAGGGCACCATCAGTTACCATTCAGAAAGAAGATGTACCAAAGACTGCATTCAGAATTTGATACGGTCATTATAAGTTTTTAGTATTGCCATTTGGGTTAATCAATGCCCCAGCTACTTTTATGGATTTGATGAATCAAGTATACAAACCATATTGACAACTTTGTTATTGTGTTTATTAATGACATACTTATCTATTCCAACAGTAAGGAAGAATATGAGGAGCATTTGCGAATTATGCTATAGACATTACGGGAGCATAAATTATATGCAAAATTATCGAAATGTAAATTTTGGCTCACTGAAGTATGCTTTTTTGGGCATATGGTGAGTAAATATGGCATCAAGGTAGATCCGAAGAAAGTGAAAGTTATAACTAATTGGCCACAACCTACTAATATGATAGAAGTAAGGAATTTTATGGGTATGGTCGGGTATTACAAAAGATTTTTCAAAGACTTCTCAAGAATTGCAGCTCCATTGATTAAATTGACAAGAAAGCAAGAGAAATTTCAATGGATGGATGAAAGTGAGAAAAGCTTTCAAACACTAAAGAAATGTCTTACTATAGCACATGTACTAGCTTTAACATTAGGAACTAGAGGATTTTCAGTATATTGTGATGCGTATATAGTTTGATTGGGTTATGCCTTGTTGTAGAATGGGTAGGTAATTGCTTATGCTTCTCGGAAAATGAAGAAACATGAACAGAATTACCCTACACATGACTTGGAGATGGCTGTTGTAGTGTTTGCACTCAAAATATGAAGATACTACTTGTATGGTGAGAAATATGAGATATACACTTATCATAAAAGTCTACAATATATCTTGCAACAGAAAGATTTAAACCTTCACCAACGAGATGGATGGAATTATTGAAAAATAATGATATTATACCGTTCATGGCTGTGAAAGACTGTTCATGGCTGTGAAAGACCGTTCATGGCCGTGAAAGACAAGCCCAAATTTTTAAAAGGATACAGAACGATTTTTTACGGGCGTGAAAAGTAGGATTGAAGTAATTTTTGAAAAAAATTAAGGCAATTTTTGAGCTTTGAAATATGATTTCATATGCACATGATCATAATTCACACATTTGATAATAAATTTGTATAAACTGAAGTTAAAGTGATGGGAATGTATAAAATTCTCTCACTTAGGTCTCAATTTGTCATATAAGCATATAAATTTTCATTAATGCTTATAAACTATGCAAAAATCATCACAAATCATTATAATTAATTGTATCTAATTAAGAGCAAGCCAAGAGCCATACCTGAGAGATATCAATCATACCTAATTCCCTTCTTACGAAATAAAATGCTTATTTGTCCAAGGATTTTGTGAATATATCGGCAAGCTATTTCTTATTATCCACATATTCAAAGTTAATATGCCCTTTGGTTACATGATCCCTAAGAAAATAATGCCTTATATCTATATGCTTAGTGCTTGAATGATGAATTAGATTTTTAGAAAGATTTATGGCACTAGTGTTGTCACATTTTATGAGAGTGCAATTAAATAAATGTCTAAAATCTTCTAGTTGAGTTCTCATCTATAGAAGTTGAGTGCAACAACTTGCGACTGCTACATACTCCGCTTTCATGGTTGATAGTGCAACTAAATTTTACTTTGTAGAAAACCATGATACTAGCATATTTCCTAAAAATTGACAAGTGTCACTTGTGCTCTTTCTATCTATTCTATAACCACCATAATCTGTATTGAAGTACCATATAAATCAAATGAAGATCCTTTTGGATACCATAAACCTAAATTTGGTGTATCTACAAGGTATCTCATAATTCTTTTAACTCCGGCGATATGTGATTCCTTAGGATTAGATTGAAAATGTGCACACATGCAAACACTAAATA
>CANXYC010694911.1:0-15583 GCA_948193065.1 Aleurites moluccanus
CTTCAAATATCATGTTTATTTCCATAAAACTCGAAGGGGTGTGAAATGACCATTTTACCCCCAGTTCACCAAAAATTGAGTTTTTCCCGATTTCTTCCTAACAGCCTTTAAAGCACTTTTACATGTGTAAAACTTTCTAAAACATACACATGCATTCAATTTAAACATAAACATGCATTAATATACAACTTTCAAGCATATCAAACATCTCTTAAGGTTGCCCTTTAAGGCTTAAGTTCTAAGCCTTTAAACTGGGGTGTTACAATATAGCAAACTGTTACTTCACTTCTCTTCCATCAAATTTCCATTTAATCACATCATTTCCAACCACATCACACCCTAGCATAGGGAATTTACCCCTCCTTAGAAAAGGTCATAGAAAATATCTGTGTATATAGCCGATGGTTTGTTTCTACACCATCGAAGTAGTCTTGTTATAACATATAATATTCAGATGTCTTATATAGCATAAACATATCAAAATAAGTCTCAAATATGACTTAAAAGATGATTTATAACATTATAAGATCCAAATAAAGAGTTTGGCTCAATTTCATATTTTTGGCCGTCGGGGCCTAATTTGCGCTGCCGCAACTGGCTCCCAAATTATGGTTCCGTTTCTCATTTTTCAGGCACTTTCTGGTTTGCCTTGAAACCAATATTTACATGGCATTTTCTTTATACCAATAACAAATATATATATATATAATAGACAATTGGGCTTGGTTTCATATCAAAAAGCTTTTCAGAATAACTTTTATAGCAATTCAAAGTTTATGTCAATTATAGGCATTTCGGTAGCTCTGTTTTAGGTCATATTGGCAAATCTGCCCAAAAGTGGATCATTAATGGTTTTCAAGTAATGATATCATTTCATATGCATAAATGCATGACTTATGAATGACTAATGCATCAATCATATATATAGACCCACCTCTTGGCAAAACTTCAATAAAATCCCCCAGAAACCCTAGCCCGCCCGCGACTCGCCGTCGGCTGCTCTTACCTGGGAACTTTCCCCTATAAGAACCAAATTGCTCTTATAAGACTTATACTCACTATTAACCGTATCAAAACACATATTATACTATATCAAGGCATATTAATATACGTAAACACACATTATACACATACTGAACATCAAAGGCCCTATATCATGAGCACTTTTCATACCTTTTATACATCAAATGCATTTCTATCACCATATTTCATTCACATTATACATATTCATCACTATTATGCTAAGTTATGAAGTTCCAAACTCTTAGCTCAATATTTCATACCAAACATACATCAAATTTCAATTATACTTTCAAATCACTTATACCATTCAATCTTTCCACATTTAAATTTATACATTTCAATCATTTATGCCATTATACTATAATCAAACCTTACTTCCTCATTTGCATTAACCTGACACCTTAAAGTAACAAAGTCTACATTGTTCCACTTTAATGGAAATCATTCCATTCATCCATTTTTCAACACCAATAAAACATACAACATACATATTCACCAAATGCATAACATTCATCCATAAATACCTATTAAACATCAAGCAAATATTCATCATTTAAGCTCCTCAAAGTTTCGGCCAAACCATGAATGATTCCAAATCAATTCATTACCATCATTTAGCAACCAATTCATGTTAAACACATTAAATATACATCATTCAAACCTTTAAAACCATTTAAACATCAAAATCACACATCAATATTCAAGCACCTCATTTCGGCCAAGCTAGGTTTTCCACCAAATGTATTTCTTTCATTCTTTTAACCATAAATTCATATCATACACATCATTTAAACATTATTTAAACCAAAGAAATCATCAAAATCATACTTTGATTCAAAGTTCTTCCTATTAGGGTTTCAATCCAACCTTTTGAATTTCATCTATTCAAATTGTGTTTTGAACTCCAATAATCATCAAAGAACACCATATAATCATATTTGAATCAAAAGAATCACAAAACCATTAACTTATCAAAAGTTCTTCAAAAATTTCAAAGCTTTGATTCTTAGCTTTTTCAAGTTTTTCCTTGAAATCTAAGGCTATATTTGAGTTCACAAGGTTGGAATTAACTAAATTCTATCCAAAAATGGAAGAAAACTATAAGTTATGGTGAATTCACAAGGTGGCCAAAACTTATGGAGGAAGGAGAGAGAAAATATGTTGGTGAAATGGTGATGAAGATGAAGAACAATGAAGTGGTGGGAAAAATCTATTGAAATATCAAAGGTGTGATCTCATACATTAGGCTTATGGTAGAAATGGTGAAACCTATTCATCCAACCATCCATTTCTTTATCATTTCATCCAATGGTTAGATTTAATCAAGCATAAAATGATTCCATAAGGTTGCATACACCATATAATTCCATATCTCAAAGGAAAGGACCAAATTACCCTTAGTTCAAATGAAGCACCTCAATTGAGCAGCTTGCTGGGAACTATTTTCAACCGGGTTTAATTCTCCAACAAATTCAAATAAATTAAATATCATCATTTTCATGTCCTAATATTCTTTTCTACCTTTAAATATCATGTTAATTTCCATAAAACTCAAAGGGGTGCGAAATAACCATTTTGCCCCCAGTTCACCAAAAATTGAGTTTTTCCCGATTTCTTCCTAACAACCTTTAAAGCACTTTTACATATGTAAAACTTTCTAAAACATGCATAAACATTCAATTTAAACATAAAAATGCATTAATATACATCATATAAACAAAGAAGGAACCCCTTAGGTTTACCCTTTAAAACTTAAGTTCTAAGCCTTTAAGCTGGGGTGTTACAATATGCTAAAAGTAAAAAACGACAAAGAAAAATGAATAAAAAATACTGTGAAGAAAAGAAAATAACAGAAGAAGAAAAAAAATATCTTAATCCTGCCATCCCAAGAGACATGATCCTTAGATTCTTACAGCAGATTCTCTAGATTTTCATTCTCCCGCTGGGCCTCATAGTTTTGGTGACCCTTAGTTGGAACAAACTTGACTTTTGATTTCATGCCAAAAGTTGAGAGGAAATTCTAGAGAGATAAGCTTTAGAGAGAGAAATAATTTGAAGAAAATGGGTGAAGATGAAGAAAATGAAAGTGGGACGCCTATTTATAAGCTTTTGGAATCTTGAAAATGACCATTATGTCCATTTGCATCCCAAAAAAGCTCGTAATTGCTATATCGAATCTATTTCAACTCAGAATACAGCGCCGTCAGTGCCATCAGAACTGTATGTTTTTTCTCTATTTTTTAGAGCTAGCATTTGCCCGAATCATATAAGAGATTCTTATGTGATATAGAAAACATCAAAAATGGGAAAATACTGGGAAAAAAATGCTCAAAGTTGTCAAAACAGACCAACACATCAACAAATACTCCAAAATGCAATCGAAATGCATCTATCTCATTTCAAGTAGGCAAAAATTCACCCGGTTCACTACTATCACTTTTACCCTTCAGACTTGGGTACAAGTGATGAGGCAGCTGTGAACACGCGTTCTTGTACCCCAAGTAGACTCGGATAATGGCAGACTGATTGGCGATCGACCAGAGGCCAAAATTAACTCTGATATATACAAATCGGATCGTGCTAGACTTATCAATGTTAACTAAAGGTCAAACTGCCTTTGGATCGAATGAATCAGACCAAAAGAATTTGGAAGCGCTACATGTTGTTTTGGCGGAAAGGCCAAGAAGCCTTAGCAACAGCCACCAAGTCCACTAGCGGCTTCGCTAGTAAGCCTTAATAGTGCTGCCAAGAAGCTCTAGTGGTTTTTTTATGATTCCCACATCAATTTTCATCCAGCCTGACCCACAACATTTTTCCTATAAATACATGCTCCCTTACACTCCGAAAATTACACTAGAACAACTAAGTTGAGTTTTCCTTAGTTGACTCTCCCTTTTCCCTCCTTATTTGATTTTCTTTAAAATAAGTGGTTCACCTCTCTTTGACTTCAAACTGATTTCTCTAACCCTCTTTGAATGGGAGAAATAGAAAACTGTCACTTTTGAATTAATGTCACTAATAATTCAACTTGGTAATTAAAATTAGACAATAATTGGACTTTTGGATTAATTTTATTACCTTAACGAAGGTGGAACTTCGATTCAGAAGAACTCTAAGAAGCCCTTCGCCCAAGTTGTGAAGCAAGGTATTGTGTTCAAAACTCAAATCTTTTCAAGTTAATGCATTGCATATTGCATCTCTCTTCTTCTACCTTTCTTTAATTTGGTAAAGCATCAAACTTAGGAACAACAATTGCATCTCTCTTTCTCTACCTTTCTTTAACCTAGTTAAGCATCAATTAAAGATCCAAAATATGATAAAATGGAAGAGGTAAAATCAAACTTTTCTTAAAATCAGACCTAACCCTTTTGCAAAAAGGGAGAACTTCGTGGATTTTGATTCATATTAAAAAGGATACACATGCAAGCTGTTTCATAACTTCAAATTCAAAAACACCAAAAAATCTTTTTTTTTTGAATTTGTATATTTTATATTTTTTGTAATTTTGGAGAATGTGTGGTTATCCTAGAATTCTTATAAGTGCTAGAGTTAACATCCCCTATTTTTGGGTTTTTGATGTAATAATAATTAAATATCTTTACTTTTGTTCTTTACTTTATTGCTCGTGGATGTTTATATTACTTATTATGCTTCATACATTATAAATGCCATTCTTATAATTTTCCCATGAAATATCTTTTTCATAAATCAATCATTAATGGAAAGCCAAATTTTTGTTGCTTAAAACCAAAAACCTAGTCCCCGAACTCTGTCCCAGTTTGAAGATCTAGTGGTTTTATCTTTGGGTTATGCTTTGGAGTCAAAATTGGATTTTTCTTTCTTTTTCCTTAAAAATAAAGGTGGCGACTATAGTAAAATTTTCAAAATAAAAGTTAAAGAAATGATTTGCAAATGTAAGACAAAAGTTGTCTTTATCGCGTGGGAAATCATGCGAAAGAGCATCTCGGTGCTCGAACTAGGCCTCACAGTTGCCTTCCTTTCACATGGAGCCAAAGAATGTGAAAGATGCTCCTAATGATGATCATTGGATCATGGCTATGCAAAAGGAGCTCAACCATTTTCAAAGAAGTCAAGTATGAACATTGGTTCTTAAACCATAATACCATCCAACCATTGGTACAAAAAGGGTATTTTGGAACAAGTTTGATGAATCCAGAATTGTGGTAAGAAACAAGGCAAAACTAGTTGCTCAAGGGTATTCTCCAGAAGAAGGTATTGATTATGTTGAAACCTATGCTCCGGTAGCTTGACTTGAAGCAATTAGAATGCTACTTGTTTATTGTGAGGTCTTGCCTAGAGTACCAAGATGTTCATTCATGGTGACTTTCCACGCATTAATGGCAGCTTTTACCTTATATTGGCAAATCATATCTCTAACCTTTCATTTTGAAAATTTCTAGAGTCACCATATTTATTTTTAAGGGAAAAAAGAAAGGAAAACCTTATTTGACTCTAATTATAACCCAAAGACAAAATCACTAGACCTTCGAATTAGGACTGAGCTCGGGGACTAGGTTTTCGATTTTAAGTAACTCTTATGTTGGCTTTTCATTTAACAATTGATTTATAAAAATAAGATTTCATGGGAAAGTTATAAGAATGACAATTAAGATGCATGAATAAAGTAATTTACAACATTCATAATATAAACAATAAAAAATAAAAGAGTTTAATTATATTACAATTAAAACCCAAAATAGGGGATGTTAACTCTAACTCTTATGGAATTCTATGTTAACCACACATTCCCCAAAATAACATAAAATTGAATACAAAATAATTGGAAAAAGATGGTTTTTTGGTGTTTTCAGATTTGAAGCATTGAAACAGCTTTCTTGTGTATCCCTTTAAATGGGAATCAAAACTATGCAATTCTCCCTTTTTGCAAAGGGGTTAGGTTTGATTTTAAGAAAAGTTGGGTTTCACCTCTTCCATTTTATCATGTTTTGGTTCTTTAACTAATGCTTTACCAATTTAAAGAAAGAGAAAGATTTGTTTAGAACACGATACCTTGCTTTGCAACTTAGGCGAAGGGCGTCTTAGGGTTCTTCTAGATCGAAGTTCCACTTTTGCTTAGGGTAATCAAATTAGTCCAAAGGTTTGATTATTGTCAATTTTAATTACCAAGTTGAATTAGTTAGTTAAATTAACACAAAGGCGATGCTAGATTGACTCAAAGAGAGATTGAATCTAGGTCTTCTATTCCTCTAACTCAAATAGAGTTGAAGAAATTGATTCAAAATCAAAGAGAATTGAACCGCTTATGATAAAGAAAGCTAAATAAAGGGAGAAAAGGAAGAGCAAACTAAGAAAAACTCTACCTAGTTGTTCTGGTGTGTATTTTCAAAGGCTGATGGAGGTATGAATTTATAGGGAAAAGGCTGGGGTTAGACTAGACAAAATTTCAATGTGGGATTCATGGACTGCTTTGGCGACAGTGGGGCTTCACCTTGGCGACATGAGGCAAGAGAAGTGGCGGTCGTAGGCCAGGCCACTGGCGGCTACAGCTCCCCTTAGTGGTTGCACTGCCAGGTGCTGGTGACTGTTACCAAGCCAAGGTGGTGGCTCCACCAGTGGCCTGGCTGGCTACCACTAAGCTCATTTTGATCCTTTTTTTAGTCTAAGTTTCCCGATTCGAAGTGGTTTGACTTCGGTTGATGCCGATTAGTCTGGCACAATTTAGTTTATTTGTTTTAGAGTTGACTTTGATCTCCGGTCAATCGCCAATCAGTATGGATTGACCCAAGTTTGCTTGGGGTGAAAAATCATGTATTCACACTTATGCATGCAACTTTATCAAATATATGTAAAAAGTGCTTTTTCTAAATGGTTCTATATAAGAAGAAGTTTATGTTGAACAACATCCCGGTTTTAAAAATGAAAAATTTAAACTTACAAAACCTTTATATGGTTTGAAATAAGCTCCAAGAGCTTGGTATGAGAGGTTAAGTAACTTTCTTCTTGAAAATGGTTTTTCAAAAGGAAAAGTTGACACCACATTTTTTATAAAGCATGATAAGGAAGACATTTTAATTGTTCAAAGATATGTTAATGACATTATTTTCGGTGCTATTAATGATTTGTTTGGCAACAATTTTTCTAAGACTACGCAAGGTGAATTTGAAATGAGCATGATGGGGGAACTCAATTTCTTCTTGGGGTTGTAAATCAAACAACTAAAGCATGAAACTTTCACCAACCAATCCAAGTACACCAAAGATTTATTAAGAAGATTTAGAATTGAGAATACAAAAACTCAACCTACTCCCATGAGTATATCTCTCAAACTTGAGGTGGATGATAAAGGTAAAAGTGTTTATTCAAAACTTTATAGAAGTATGATTAGATCATTGTTGTATCTAACTGCATCTAGACCTGACATTTTATTCAGTGTTTGTATGTGTGTACGTTTTTAATCAAATCCTAAAGAATCCCATCTAATCGGTGTTAAAAGAATAATGAGATACCTTTTGGACATTCCAAACTTAGGTTTGTGCTATCCTAAAGGATCTTTATTTGATTTTTATAGCTATTTTGATATGGACTATGGTGGATGTAAGATTGATAGAAAAAGCACAAGGTACTTGTCAAATTTTGGGAAATATGCTAGTTTTATAGTTTTTTAAAAAGCAAAACTCGGTTGTGTTATCTACTACCAAAGATGAATATATAATAGCTGCAAGTTGTTGTACTCAATTTCTTTGGATGAAAACATAACTAGAAGATTTTGGACATATTTTAAATTGCATACCTATAAAGTGTGATAACACAAATGCCATTAATCTTTCTAAAAATCCAGTTCATAACTCACACACAAAGCATATAGACATTAGACATCATTTTCTTAAAGATCATGTTTGCAAATCTCACATTAATATTGAGTTTGTTGAAATAAAGCAACAATTAGCTGACATCTTCACCAAACCCTTGGAAAAAAAAGATTTTTATTTCATAAGAATGGAACTAGGTATGATTGATACCTCCTAGGTATGAATTTTATATCTTTTAAGATGAAAGTGATTGCTTGTTACATTACTTGATGATTATTGATGATCACATGCATATAATTTGAAGTAATGTTGAATTATTACATTTCGGGATATATTTGATGTGCATTACATCTATTTATATCTTTTTGATATTATTATACATCAATTGTTGCCATCATGATGTATTATGAATATGCACTTAAGTTGCAAAGTGATTAAATGCTCAAAGTCCCTAGCCTTTTGTTTTAACCATGTGTAACATCCATTACACTCGCCTAACACCCGTTATTCAAAATTAGACATAAACAAAAGTAACACCCTTTACTCTCTCCTAACTTACATTAATCTTGATTTTCTTCATTACCCACCTTCTA
The DNA here is from genome assembly GCA_948193065.1 of Aleurites moluccanus. Lineage (NCBI taxonomy): Eukaryota > Viridiplantae > Streptophyta > Magnoliopsida > Malpighiales > Euphorbiaceae > Aleurites > Aleurites moluccanus. The sequence goes on from CANXYC010694911.1 coordinate 8,408, forward strand.
ATCATGCCTAAAACCAAAAATCTGAAGAAAAGAGGAGGACGAGGCATGGACATTGGGTCATCCTCTCAAGCAAGGTCAAAACCTTTCAAGTACACATTTGTCTTAACCTTTTCCTCTCCAGATTAGAAGACTGATTTGTATACAATGAAAAATAGGTAATCCAATTGGTGGAAGATCTGTAGATTTTAATGCTCTAAATGATTTGAGACTGAAAGATAGAGTAAGATAGCATTGCAAAAACTTCTTTGGTAATGATTTCTTTGCTTACACTCATGGTGACATGCATTTTGAATTTATCTATGAATTCTTCACCACACAAAGTAATTGTTATTGATGAGATGAAGTTTTTGATTGGTAACAATGAAAGGGCATTGAAAACAAATGAATTAGGAAATATATTTAAAATCAAAAGTAAGGGAAAGAAAAATATTCCTGAAAACTCGGAACCTAATCCTTTTTGGGAAGAATTGACTGGAATTCCTGAATATGATCCAAATTTTCTAAAGTTTCAAAGTTTTATAATGTATCACTTCTCATTTTCCATATATTTCTTACTTCATATTTGCAAAAGCCGATAACAATGGGAATGTCAGTAAGAAAGAACTCATCGCTCTTCACTGTCCATTGGCAAACAAACCTTTTAATTGTGCACATTAGTTTATTGATGCGTTTAGAAACATTACACAAAAAACCAAAGGTAAACTCCTCTTAGGAATGTATATCACTCACATTGTTGTTCATTTTAATGTCCATCACAAGGAAGAATTAGAAGTGAAAATGACTCGAAGAGAATTTTTGGATATCTTTACTTTTCGTGATATGGGCATTGCAAATAAGAGGGGAGAGTCTTATGTGCTATTTAACAGTGATGAAGAGAAGGAAGAGCAAGAGCAGCTTGATTAAGATCTAGAAATTAATGTTTTGTTTGGTGAAAGACCAAGTAAGAAGTGCAGAATAGTTATATATGGCCCTCAAGTACTTATATCCACTACTCCTATTCTTGACTAGCTTCTTGAGGAGGTTTGGAAGATGAACTCTTGTTTGGATTCTATAGAGTGCACCATGCTGAACGAACTGGGTAAAGTCAATCAACACTTAATGACTCTTGAGAACTCCCATTATGATCTTAAAGAAGTTATGAATAATCTTCATGCTGATATGACTTTGGGATTTGATGCTTCAGATGTTGTACCTCTTGTCCCTCCTCAACCTCCTGCTCCTTAAATTTCTCTAGAAAAATTTACCTATTGAGCTTTAATTACTTAAGCTCATCTATTTTTCATGCTTCCACATATATTTTGGCACATTATTATTTTGTGTAGCCAATTGCATGCACTAGAACAATATTTAACTATTATTATGTTTATATTTTGTGGATGATGTTTCTGTTTATATATATATATATACGGTTATGATTATATACTTGTCCCTATGCATTTTGTCTTTTAATGACATTATTGTGATTCATTTACTCCCTTTTGGATTGATGACAAAAAAGGGGAGAAATGGAGAAATAGATAAATGTTAGTTAATGTGATATGAATGTTATGCTAACTAACTTGCACGAACATATTGAATTTAGCATTGAAATTATAAATGTTATGATATTATATATGTTTTTGCAGGTATATATTAATGTCTTTAGCATCCAAAGCTAAATATATTAATGTGATTGTTGAATGATATTGACATATCTTGTGTATAAATTGAATGTTATAAATATTATTATTGGAATGCCTGAAAATGCATTTATGATTTTTGTTGGCAAGTTGATGCCTTCATTACTACTTAAGTTGCTTAAACAGTAAGCATGGTTTAAGGGCAACTTTTGCCTCTTAATCTTATTTGTTTATAATATTTTAAAGAGTTTTTTCATCATAAAAAAGAGAGAGATTGTTGACCCTTTGATGATTAAGTTTAAATTCTTAAATATTATTTATTAGTGTTATGATTGAATGCTCTTAATCTTGAAACATATTCATTTTGAATATCATTGTTATAGTCAATTGATCATATATTTACTCAAGTTACTTTTATGCATTATGATGATTTAATATTAAGTAATCAAAAAAGTACTTAAGAAGTACAAAAATGCAAAATGCTTGTGTTTATGCTTAGTAACTTCATGCAGGATTTGGTAATGGTCATTACATCAATGTAACGACTATTATGCATTACTGGAACAAATGGACAAAAAGACTCAAAAAAATTTTAACGCCAAATATAAATTGTAATGCCAGTTACTAAGATAGAACACCCATTACAGTCCAGTAACAATTATTATAGAGAGTTTGTTAGAACTTGAGCTAAATTTATGAAGAAAATCATCACGCTATTACTAATCAAGAATGCCTATTAAGGATATTTTGCTAAAGAACTAGAAGAGATACAGAAAGCAAAGCTAACAAGCGTTATAACTCTTCACTCCTATTATGCTTATCATAAAACGATCATTTCAAGTCCATAACGCCCATTAATAGTGGTTGGGTTGTCACATCAGATGGATCAGTTGAAATTTATAGCCGTTGATAACTATGATCAAAGCCTAATTTGCATTTACTGAAGCCCAAACAATCATAATTTATTACAAGGCATTAAAGACTATAAATAGAAGATATTTTGAAGATGAAATAACTTTTCAAAGCCAAAGAACTACTATTTCATTAAATTTTCTTTCATCTTTTAATTCTTTGTAACCTCGAACACTTTAAGCTCATATTTCATATTCTTAGTGTTCATTCTAGCTTTTGCTAGTAGATAAAGCTTTGTACTTCTATTTACAATCATTGTAAAGGTACTTTAAAGTCTTGAGATTAACTCTAAATATCTTGTGAAGTCTTTGAGGTTAAAGACTTGATTAGTGGAGAAACTAATTGTAAAGAAGGGCGAAATCCCATTAAACTATTGTAATTGTTGGGTTGTGAACCTGGTTTAGTGGAACCTCAATATCGGATTGATATTAAGAAAAGTGAATGTAGGATAAGGATTTTGCTCCAAACCATTATAAATTGGTTAAGCTTTTTTCAACTCTATTTCTATTTATTACTTTGCTATAATTTATATTGGTTGTAATTGAAATTCAGTTTAATTAGTGCATAAATTCTCTATATTCCTATTAACCCACTTCTAGGAATATTGCAATAGTGGGATAACAAGAGAATATATTATTTGGTTGTTCTTGATACACAAATACTTGGCTAATGTATATAAGATTCACTAGAAAATAGTTTCTAGTGGGAATTGCGTTTATCGAGAATTAGAATTGAGATAAGGACATATGGTTGAGACACATTAAGGTTTGACTAGACCATAGCCTTACCTTGGATAAGGATTTTGTAATAGAGAGATTATAATGTATGGTAATTATAATAGATGGTCCATGAAATGTTTTAAGTAATCAACTATAAACATTCATTTATATAGGTAGTTACAATATTCTATGTTTGGTGTAACTCACAATGTATAAGACTATGCATGAAATAAGGATTTCATAATTAGTATAGAAAAGGAGTTTTCCCAATCCTAATGCTAATTAGATATGAACCTAGAAAGTCATAGACCATATAGCCTTTACCAATCGAGCTAAACTGATTACCGTAATAATTAATTAAATTATTTAATTAATTGATTACTGGTAATAGGATTAAACTTATAATTAAATTTACAATGAGCTTAGCATGTCCTGAAGTTTGATCAATATTGAGTTCATATCAATTGAGTCTTAATTTGTATAAGATACAAATGGGAAGGACTTAGTTTAAAAGATTTTAGACTAAATTAAAAGTAGACAAAGTTGGGCCTTACTCGTGATATGGGCACAACCCATATTTAATGTGGAAACATTTGGGCTTGGTGGTTTAATTAGGCCTAATGTTGGCCCAACTCACACAAATATGATTTGTGCAGAGATAACTTACTAAGGGCCTAATGTGTAAATATACTAGCATCTTCATTAGCTAAGGAAACATGATTTTATTGGCAAGACAATGCAAAATTAGTGGAAGATAAAAATAATTTCAAGTCATTCATGTCATCTTCCTTGTCTTCCACTCACACTATAAGATAGTGAAAAGTGTAGAGACTATAAATAGAAAGAAGAAGATGAAGCTTGTGTTAGTTGTTGGACAATAATGAAATGTTCATTATCTTCTAAATCTAATTTACATATAGATAAAAGTTAGAGAGATAAAGTATAAAAAAAGGAAGTCTTTTTAATCTTCTTATTTTTCCTTTCTCAAGTTATTTATAAAAGAACACAATACTTATGAATTATCTCTTTAAAATATTTAGTCCAAAAGAACAAGGAACCTTAACCATTCCAAGGATCTTATGGAAAGTTCTCAAATCACTTTGACCCTACTAAAGAGGGAGTTTAAGAACACTCTAAAGCATCAATGAAGCTTGATTGGTGAAGGTGTGGGCCTATTAAAGGCTTCACATTTGAGGAGCTCTAAAAGAATAATTAGAAGAGTAGTTTTTGCTACAAAAGGTAATTTGATTACCCACTTCTTCTTTTTCTTGTATATCTATATTATTTACAAGTTAGTTGATTACTTTGTACGAGTTATAAGCCTCACCCATTATGGGCAGAATAAAATTTTGAAGAGTTTGGAATTTCGCCCCACCCTATGCTTTTGCTCGTTGCGCCCCCTCCTTGTAAGAGAAACCAAGACATAAAGATCAAAGAAAGGAATACATTACCTTTAAAATGAGCTTTCCAGTTTACAAAACCTTTGAGTGCACCCAATGAAGTAGTGTCGAGAACAACAACTTTTCAAATTAAAATAATTCATATTTCATTTTAAAATTTAATAATAGAATTGCATATGCTTATATTAAAAAAAATCATGAGAAAATAGTAAAATTTTATAGTAAAAATAAACCCTAAAACATGATAGCTTCAAATTTCTAGATAATGAAGTAATGCCTGCAATACATTTCTAAACAAAGAATAATGGAGATATTATTTGCTCCACTTCCACTCTAATCACTAGTTTACTTGTATGAGGAAGGAAAAGGGGAAAATTATGGAAAGGTGTTTCATAATATTGAATTTAGTCTCTAAGTAATTTCTATTTTGAAGAGTTGAGGATATGAGTGACAGACCGTTATGGTAAAAAATACTTAAAAATATTTATGGTCATAAATTCTTGATTAGGAATCACTAATCCAAAAGATCATCCCCTCTATTATTGTCTATAATCAATAGAAGATGCTTATGATTATGAAAGTAGTGAGTATCATACTACTTAATATATAATGTCATGACAAACATGTGGACACTTACGAGATGAGTAAGTCAAATTGTGACATTAGATAATGATAACATAGAGTTTACTGCTTGTAAATGATTCGACATCTAGTGTAATATCTGCTATTTTTGTAGTGTTTCTATTAATTTTGTATGTTTGGAGAATTAATTTAATTTCAAATGTGAATGTTGAGAATTTTAGAAATTTTAACCTTTACTGTTGCAGGATTTTTTGACATTAATTGTATGATTTTAAAGACATAATTTGATAAAGTGTAAAACATGAAAGTTGTGATTTTATGTCTTAACTGTAATTTTGTAAAATGGTTTGGTAAAATTCAGTGTAAGTGATGAGTTATGTTTATTTGAGTAAGACTGGTCTGGTTGAGTATTTCTGCAAGAAGTTAGTGTCTGTTTGAATTTACTGGGAATGACTGAGATAGAATTAGCTAAAGGTCTGAACATAAAAAATGTTTCTTTGTGTGTTGTGATGATGACTGTAAAATTTCAGAATTGTTGGATAAGTATATCTCAGTGGAGAGTAGTTTTTCTCAGGATTATTCGGAGAGACTCTAAGGCAGTAAGTCTGGGTGATTTTTAGAGAGTCACCATGGTCTGTGGGTTAGTCCTTATGATTTGAAATTTTAATATGATGTGCCCCTACATGTTTATTTTAAGTGATAAAAAGAATCAGTAAGTTTGGACACTCGTAGCTCACTTGCAAACTGACTAAGTGTGAGATGTCCAGAAAAGGCTTTAACTTAGAGAAATTTTGGTGTGGTGAGCCGGCAAAATGCGAAGTGGCATTTTGCGAGCCGGCAATGCGAAGTGGCGAAGAGGCATATACGTGGTGGCATGTGTGAAGAGGTTTGGTGAAGAGGATTTGGTGATGAGGTTTGGCGAAGAGGTTTAGCGAAGAGGATTTGGCGAAGAGGTTTGGCGAAGAGGATTTGGCGAAGAGGATTTGGTGAAGAGGAAAAGCGAAGAGGAAAGGCGAGGTGGCATTATGCGAAGAGGAAATATGTGAAGTGGCAGTTCGCGAAGCAAAGTTTAGCGAAGAGGCGAAGAAGCGAAGAAGCAAAGAGGCGAAGAAGCAAAGTGGCATAAGCGAGGAAGAGTTTGCGAGGACAGTCTAGCGAGGCAGCATATACAAGGTGACATATGCGAGCTGGATTAGCGAAGTGGCATTGCCGGATCAAGTTTGGCGAGATGGAAAGTGCGAGCTAGGAAATGCGAAGTGGGAATGGTGAGCTGGATTAGGCGAGGTAGCTTTGCCGAGGCAGGATTGGCGAGGCGAGCTGGCAAGCGTGTTTCTGAGGCAGTATTCTATTTAAACCCAGCAACCCTAGTAGCGTTTTCATGATTTTTCTTTCTTTTTTTCTTCATGAAATTAAGTCTTTTCTCAGAATTAGTCTCATTTTATTTTCTAAGGCATTAATACTCAAATTAATGCATTAGACTTCTAGATTATTCTGTATTAAGGCAGAAATCATCAAATTTGAGCAAGAATCACAGAAATTTTAGTGTTGAGGAAAATAAGGTAAATTTTCTTCTTAAGCTATTTTCTTTATATTTATTTAAGTCCATGGGTTAGGATAATTAATATTGGGTATATAGAATTTATTGCAAGTAATCTGAAGTCATTAATGGTAATTAATGTGGGAGAAATCAGAATGTTGAGGCTGTCATAAATAGTAACATGAACAGTAACTCCAAAATTAAATGCAGATTTTCTTAAAGAGATAAATAAAATTTGTTATTGGGAATTAAGAGTAGAAACTCTAAGATAATTAATTATTAGGAAATCATGATAAATATTATTGATTTGGAGAAAACCCTAATTTTGTATATTTGGAGAAATTTCTTAGGAGGAGGAAATCAAATTAATTGAAGAGTTAGAGTTGGAATTTGCTAAAGGAAATTTC
>CANXYC010694926.1:0-22485 GCA_948193065.1 Aleurites moluccanus
TTAGACATTATTTAAGGTATTATATTAGTTTTGATTTGTTTCTCTATTTAAGTTAGTTTTGGTTTATTTCCTTATTTATGTAAATTTGGTGATTTGCTTCCTTTTGGGAATAAATTACCATATTATATTTTAGAGTTTTCTGAAAGTTATTTCCTATATATAGTTATGTAAACCTTAGGGTTGGGGGAGTTTGGATTTGAATTAAAAATAACCTTTCTGTTTGAAAGTTGTTTATTCCAATTTATGGTATTTTTTTTGAATCAACGAAATTTGATGCCTATTTCCTGATATTTCTAAAATCAACAGGTTATAGAAGATTATTTTTCGGTATTCGTGCACGAATCAACGGATTGTAATAGGATTTCGATTCCATTGATATTTTCGCTGCGTCAGTTGGTATCAGAGCTTGCGCTCGTTCCTTGAAAAGTTATGCTATCAAGGAGAAGATGTCAGACTGTACCTATAGATGAGGCTTATAATCGTGACACAACAGCTCATATGGAGTAATATATCATGAACCATATGGAGGAACGTATGATACAAGTGATGGATTAGTTAACCCATTGGATAAATGAGCTTTTAAGAGATCAAATATTTAATGTTCATACCTCAGAAATAATATCAAATGTCAATTGGGATTTACCTCCAGTATTTGATGATTATCCCGATGAAAAAATATTATTATCTACAACAATAGTTTCATTATCTATTGAGAATCATAATAATATTGGGGAATCGCAACAGATCACAACACAGTTTCACAAGAAAAAATAATATTATTATGAAGATCAATTCTTCATTAATTTTTCTACTGAATCTGATTCTCAATTCATCAAAAAAATTTTAATTGAAATTTATATCCAAAATTATTGGACAGATTGAATGGGAATTATAAGGAAAATTGAAAAGTTTCACATTCTTTATGAGTATTTTACGACCATGTATTTTCAATATAGAATTATTTTACCTAAGGATTCTTTTGAAGATAATGTTGCTACAAATTCGAGGACGAATTTTCTCTACCCAAAAGAGAATGATAGAGATCAACAAGATTTGGTGTTTTCCATATTTGTATTTCTATATTTTTGGTATTTTTACTTTCCTTAATTACTTTTAATAGGAAACTTAGTTTTAGACATTATTTAAGGTATTATATTAGTTTTGATTTATTTCTCTATTTAAGTTAGTTTTGGTTTATTTCCTTATTTATGTAAATTTGGTGATTTGTTTCCTTTTGGGAATAAATTACCATATTATACTTTAGAGTTTTCTGAAAGTTATTTTCTATATATAGTTATGTAAACCTTAAGGTTGGGGGAGTTTGGATTTGAATTAAAAATAACATTTCTGTTTGAAAGTTGTTTCTTCCAATTTATGGTATTTTTTTTGAATCAACGAAATTTGATGCCTATTTCCGAGTATTTCTAAAATCAATAGGTTATAGAAGATTATTTTCTGGTATTCGTGCGCGAATCAACGGATTATAATAGGATTTCGATTCCATTGATATTTCCGCTGTGTCACTTCTCAAGTTTGTTTTCTACTTCAACTCTATAGATTAAGAATTTTATTCCGTTTCATCCTTATTTCTAAGTAAATATACTTGAATATATCTAGAGTAATCATCTACAAATGTTACTAATCTTTTACCTTCTCTTAAAATGTTTTGTGACCTATCAGCTAGATCATAGAGAAATAAGCTATCATAGAGAAATAAGCTAAGTAATTCAGATCCCATATGTTGAACTATCTTAAAAGATTTTTTGGTAGCTTTTGCTTCTACATAGATTTTGCATTTTTCTAGATTTATAATTTTTACATCCTTAAAAATTCCTAATTCATTCATAAGATTAACATAGGAATAATTAACATGTCCTAATCTAGTAAGCCATAGATCATCACAATGAATCAAGTAAGCAAAAGAAGATACATTATTATTATTCATAACAGAGTCAAGTACATTCATATAGATCAACCCATGATCAACATATCCCTTTCCCATAAAATTTCCATTCTTAGTAAGAACTATCTTATTTGATTCTAGTGTAATTTTAATGCCAACATTTAATAGAATTATGGTTGACACTAAGTTGCACCTAACGGTTGGTATATAGAGTGTATCAGTAAGGGGGTAATATTTTTCCTAAAGTTAGCTTAAGGTTTACAGTTCCTTTTCCTAAAATCGGGGTAGAACGGTCATTAGCTACATAGACTTGTTCGCATTCTAAAGGAGTGTAGGTGGAAAAATCCAAGCGTTTAGCTCATTTATGCTTAGTGGCTCCAGAATCTAACACCCAAGCTTTCTGATTTTCTATCATGTTCACCTCAGTCACCATTGCTATAATTGTATTCTCATAAGTCTCTACCAGATTTGCTCTATGTGTGTTATTGCTATTGTCTCCTCTCTTGTGTTTACATTGAGCAGTGAAGTATCCTGAAATTTTATAAACAAAACAAACTCCCTTAATTTTCTTAGATGGTTTTGGTTTGATCTAGTGCCCATGGGTCAGTGTTGACTATGGTTATAACTCTGGTTGGTGTTGTGTTTTTGCCTATGACTAAACTTGAGGTTTCTTTCTATCCTCCATTAAATTGGCTTTGGAGGTTATTTCCTTAGCCTTAGGAGCCAGGTTCAATTTCCTATTCTTTTCCTCAATCCTAATGTGAACCGTTAACTCTTCAAGGGTAAACTCCTTTTTTTTTTTTTTTTTTTTTTTTTATGTTTCATATTGTTCTTATAGTCTAACCACGATTTAGACATTTTTTCAATTAGTGACCCATTAACAAAGGTAGAAGGCAGAATAATGTTTTCAGTAGTCAATTCATTTACAACCAAATGAAATCCATGAAATTGTACAGATATATCCTTATCATCATTCATTTGATAATGTAGACAATTTTCTATTGCATATTTTTTAACTCTAGCATCTTCTATCACATATTTTAACATCAGAATATCCTATATTTCAGCTGCACTCTTATAAAGGTAGTATACATTAAATAACTCATTAGACAATGCATTTAATAAGATAGTTTTATAAATTTTATCAATAGAATAACAAACATATATTTTCTCTAATTTTCTTTCTTAATAGTTTCATAATTAGTCTCAATAGGTTTGCTGGGTTTTGGTTCGGTCAATACATGGCCAACCTTAGCTATGTCCAATACAGAAGCTTAGTTGCCAGCGTTTGAAATTTTCTCCACTTAAAGGCTCAATTCTGGTTAAGTCGGGAATAACTCTAGTAGCAGTAAGCATAGCAGAATCTACAATACTAGATGCCATTGAATAATCCTTAAGATTGTCATTTTAAATAATTAACCAAAATGCTAATTTACTCCAATTAAACAGACCATAAAATAAACTCAAAGATAATCACCAATTAATTACCCGAGTAACATTGAGGCAAATCAACCAGAAGAACAAAAATAAACAAATATTAATAAAATTAGAATGACTTAGTTCATAAGGACTATTTTGGTCCCTCAGTTGATGAAATGATGCTAGCACATCTCAACCGAAATTTTCTCCAGGATTCAACAGCCTTAACTCAAGCACTGAAAATAAGAAGCTCTAGGAACAACTTAGCAACTCCCTCGATTAGACATCAAAGAACATAAAGCTTTTGTAATGAAATGGAGAGAAGTAGTGTAGTTATATTTTATTTTTATGTGCAATAATCAGTCTAATATATCACATACGCACATGCATCACATCACACCGTATCAAGTCAAGCCTAGCGGCGCACATCATATAAGATTTTCACCCCACACATACCTTATGCATAGTGTACTCAACTCACAAGTCCTCATTAAACCCATAATATAACAATTAATATAAACACAAAGAAAATATTATAATTAAGAGATGTGAAATAGTTGGATTTTGATATACCCCTCATATACTATTATATATTTACATATAAATACAATAGACCTCTGTCATAATATTAACTCATCAGATAGACCTAACTAAGATAGATAAAAAAAAAAAAAAAAAAAAAAAAAAAAAAAAAAAAAAGATCTGAGATCATTTTTAAAATCAAACTCAAAAACTCCACAAAAAGAAGTACAAAAAGCCACATATAAAGCTAGTACACATCATAAAAATTAAAATAGAAGGAAAATAAGAGCAAAAGGAAAGAAAAATAGTACAAAAGTTACTAATCTTACTAATATAGGTAGAAAACTAAAAATCTTTGGGCTGTCGCCGGCCATCTGATCATGGCTGGACGGTGAGAGAATAGCGAACAGTGAGATAGAGAGCAAAAGGAGAGAGAGAGAAAAGGTTTTATTACATACATGTAACATTTATTTATTTTCTTTTTCCTTTTCATAATGATATGCATTCCTACATTTTAATCAAGTAGCAGACAGTAGCAAAAAACACTAACCTTAATAAATCTAAATCTTAATCAACCTAACACGTAGCTCACAAGGAAACCCTGGAGCCTTTGACAAAAATAACCTGTCCCCTTTGCAATTGCTATAGTTTGACCTTGAGCTAATAAGGAAATTGCAATTGGTTTACTATTTGGAGCCTGCAGGCTCACATGGTGTTTGGGAGCTCGATGATTATCATTTCTTGCCATTTATATTTTCTTGTAATTATTATTCTTGATTTTCTCTATGCATGATTCTAATATTTTTTTGGAGTATTTAGTTTTTTATTTTGATGGGGTAATTTTTGCTTTATAATTTTGGTGTAGTTGGAGCTTGTAGGTATGATATAATCTAAAAATTTAGATTAAAATGAGAGTTATTTTAATTTTTTTTTATATGATTTTAACAAAAATTTTATAAAAAAATTTATAACGAGATAAAACTTTTTTAATTTTTTTTTTTTTTATATATTTATTATTCGAAGCAGCAGATGCTAACGAGGTTCCTAACAAATTCTAACACCTATTGTACAATCTTCCTATGATTCAAATAAGCTAAATGATCATTTAATGCATTTACTTCCCTATGACTATAAATATGAGATGAATGGCTCGACTAAGTTCTTCAATTCTAATACTAAACTTAATTTATTAATTTAATATTTTACTTCTTACATTAATATCAATTCTAGAAATTCAATTCAAATTAATAAAATTCAACTTATTAATAAAAAAATTAATTCAAAATATGTGCCCGTTTGGTACAGCTTATGGAAAGAAAAAAATAATTTTTTTGGGTGAGAAGCTGATTTTGACTCCATTTATAATATTTGATAAATATCAAAATTAATAAAATCAATTATCTAAATAGGTAAAATTCAACTATTTAGATAAGTTATAAATTGGAACTTTTCAAAAAATTGAATTTTAGATTAAACGCGTAGCTAATTTTAAAAAATTAATAGATAAAAATATCCTTATAAGTTTATAAGCAGTTTTTAAATTGTATTTTACCAAACACAAATATACAGTTAATTACTTTTAGAAATAACACTTTTAAAAAAATAACTTTTCTTCATATGAAAAGTTGTTTTCATAAGCTGTGCCAAACTAGATCTATATCTTCTTGTGAATTATCAATTTTCAATATTTTAGAGAATATTAATTTTAATTCAGATTTTTTAGGGTTGAGGGGGCTACCGTGTATTTTTACATAGTAGCCCGTCGTGTATCTCATTTTAGCTATTTAAAAATTTTTAAAAAATTATATTTTGATAGTGTTTGATGTAATAAATCCATTGATATATTTTTTATACTAAACAAAAATCATTTGGACAGTTAAAAATGCATTATAAATGCGTTAAATTTAAACCGTTAAATATAATACATAAAATTTATAATGCATTTTTAGATGTCCAAATGATTTTTGTTTAGCATAAAAAATACATCAATTGATTCATTACGTCAAATACTATATTTTTTTAAAAATTTTATAAAAATTTTTAAGTAACTAAAATGGGACACATGAGAGATTGCTGGGTAAAAATATACAGCATCCTCCCTCAATCCGATTTTTTATCTTATTTGGTATTTTATTTTCTGTTCTATTCACATCTTTGTGCATCAGATTATAAAAAAATATTAACTGTTAATATAGTTTAAAAAAATAATATAATATATAAAAAGATAAATTAAAATAAAATATAATTTTAAATGAGACAAAAAATTTGGATTGTAGCAATTTTAACAATCCAATTTAAAGTAATATAAATGTTATTTACTTATTTAATTAAATACAAATTTTAAAGTCAAATATTAATATTTTTCTCATACAAAACAAATAAGTTTTACTTACTAATTTTATTTTTTCTTCTTCATTATCCAAATGACGTCGTTTTAGGCGGGCCAATAAAACCCTAGTCATCATCATTTCTCATTTTCTCCTTTTTCTTTTCTTTTCTCCTCTCCTGTGTCGTCGCCGCCTCTTTTCCTTTTCTCTCTCCATTTCACGCCACGCTTCACTCACTGTCCTTCTCCCTCCCTCTTCTCAGATCTTTCGAACATGTCTCTCTCTTTCTTTCCCTTGCTAAAATAAGAAGCCAAATCTGAGGAAAAGAAGCCAAATTTGTGTTTATTGAATCTGAAGGTTTTGGGGGCAAAGCAACTACCTTGGATTCTGAAGGTCTGGTTTCCGTTTCTAACTTCAGTTTATTGTTTTTTATTTCATAGGATTAATTTGATTACTTGGTGAATCTGGGATTTTGGGGCTTGTTTGTTTGCCTAGAAATTGCAGGGAAATCATGCAAAATTTGAACTGTTATCACTATATTTTTAGTTATCTAACAGCACAGATTGAAATAATCCCCACTTTACCTCTTTCTATACTTTGATATACTGTTAGTTTCTACTTGATTCACTATTCAGCTGCTTTAGTATTCTAAACCCAACTCAGCTGTAATGTATATATGTAATTGCAGTTGGTGGTGGGTCTAATGCTTGACACACAGATCTTAATTTTGCTTGAGGTGTTTCAATTTTTATGTAATTAAAATGGAAGTAGATTGGTATTTGTGTTTCAAGATAAAAATTATAAAACAACTTAGTGTTAAACTAAAATACCTTATCATGTCAAATTTTATCTATCCAAATGGCTAATAGTTTTATTTTCCGCATTGTGATTATTATCAATAATGGAAGGAGCCTAATAGAAGATGAAGATCATGTTACAATAAATAAAGCCTTGTCCTTTTTATGGACAAAATAGCAATAGAACTTTCATTTCTTCCACCACTGTCTAAAATCATTTATTCAAGTTCCCCATTGAGCTATAGAATGGCCTGTCTCATTAATCTTTGGCATGCACTAGAAAAATGTAAGGTCAACAGAATTAGGAACAAATACAAAATGTGACGGAATCTAGGGATCTTCATTTTACTTTTTTGTCTTTTCCTTTTTTAAGAGACTCCGGACGCTCCTTATCCTAAGCCCCAGGCATCCGGTTACCTTAGCATGTTCTAATGGCTGTTTAATCTTGAACTCGATTGTTTATGTGGCTGTCTGCTGTTTCAACTTTCTTCATGCACTGGGGGGTCTTTGACTTCTTTTCTTGTTTTTCTCACTGGTAAGTTCACTAGATACTCTCCAAGTGCGCTTTTCTTTTGTGGGTTAAAGTTTCTTAACTTTGATTATTCTGCTTGGTTGATGGGTTTTATTTCTCTTAAAATTCTTGTTTTCACAATGAATTACTGTTTTTGCTGTTACATGGTTGCACTTCTTTTGGTACTTCTGTTTCTTATTTCCCTATGCTGATGAAGTTCCTAAACTTCTTTTGGGTGTTATGAAATCTTGTTTTTTTTTCCCCTTTTTTTCTAAAACAGATGCGTTTTCTTTCCAGAAAATTAGTTGCTGCCTAAGATATTAACATTCATCAATAGGGAGTAGCGGCTTGAATCTGATTCCTACTTCATTGACCTGGATATAATATGGATGATGGTGGACAACATCATAATGGGAGATATAAGATGGACTATTACAAGGCAGCAAATTCTTCAGTAAGAAGAATTTTCTCTAGATCCTTGTGCATTTATTCTATATTATATCATGCAATTGTTTTAACAATCTAAACTAGATACTATCTATGTGTGTAGTGGAGTTCGATGCCACCTCAAATAAAGGAACAAAATAATGCCTTAGTGATGAATAAGAAGATCATGGCTATCCTTGCAGAGAGGGATGCTGCTATTCAAGAACGTAATATGGCACTAGCTGAAAAAAAGGAAGCCTTGGCTGCACGAGATGAGGCACTCCAACAGCGAGAAAAAGCCCTTGCTGAGCGAGATAAAGCCTTGATGGAGCGAGATAATGCTCTTGCAGCAATTCAGTACCGGGAAAATGGTATGAACTTTCCTCTGGGCAATGGAAATCAACGAGGATCAAAGCGCATTCCCCACCCAGCATACAATCCAAATGAGGTGGCAGAAGCTCTCAAATCCGGAGAAATGCACATCACTGATGCCTTCCCTATAACTACTATTTCAGCTGAATCTCTCAAGCAATGCCAGCCAAAACGCTCCAAGGAGAGTAAGGCAGTCTCATTGAAGGCAACTAAGTCACCAAGTAAGGGGAATAAAGTAGGTGAAGATCTGAACAGACAAGGTGCTTCTGATGGCAAGAAGTTTAAGGCGGAATGGGATAGCCGGGATGCAGGCTTGAATGTTGTTAATTTTGATGAGTCCACTATGCCAGTGCCTGTTTGCTCATGCACTGGTGTTCCCCATCAATGCTATAAATGGGGTAATGGTGGGTGGCAGTCATCCTGTTGCACCACCACCATGTCATCATATCCATTACCGCAAATGCCAAATAAGCGCCATGCTCGAGTTGGTGGTCGGAAGATGAGTGGGAGTGTCTTCACGAAATTGCTTAGCCGGTTGGCATCAGAGGGCCACGATTTATCAGCCCCTCTGGACCTCAAGGATTACTGGGCTAGACATGGGACAAATCGCTATATTACCATAAAGTAAATGATATCTCATTTGGGGCCTCTCTCTGGCCTTAAATTTGTCTGATGTCATATGTAGCAAGTATTTCTGAACTGCTTTGTAGTAAAATGTGGATGTTCTTTGGTTTAGATTAGGCTGCTGTTATTTGGCGTAATATGTTTGTCCCATTGGAGTGAGTTTTCTAGTTTGGTGGACTCAACAGAGTTCACAATCTAGATGGATGCAAGAATCAAGATATGTTCACATTTGCTACTTAGCAATAGCAATTTTCAGCTGAGGTCAACTGCAGAATTGCTTAAAAGACTTGCTATAAATCAAAGGTCGTGCTCTATGATGTTCTTTTTAAAAAAAAAAAGACGGCAAAAGAGAATTGAAGGCTCCCAACATCATGTGGTGGATGTTAGAAGTGAAAGCTGATCCAACAATCTGATTTCTTTTAAATGAGTTTTCATGAAATTGGTAGTGATTGGTATCTTCATCACCCTTGAATCCTTGTTAATCTTTGGATCTTAGCTCATTTGTCTAGAAAAAGAGCAATTTGAACTTTGATTAATGTTGAATTTAAGATCTCTGGCAGATCCCTAAATATTGATGTTATCTGCAAAGGAAAATTTATAGGAATAATATTTTAACAATAAAAGATAAGGAAATCCGACAAACTGAGATTTTTTTTTTTTGAATTAGCAGAGTTAAAAAATTTCTAATTCAAATTTATTGTCATGGATTTTTGATTATGCGTCCAGAGCCACACTAATTGAAGATATATTTGCATTGATATGGCTACTGCTATTTCAATTTGATGAAATCATTTGGAACCCCTTTTTCTTTAAAAGTAAAGTAGACATAATGAAAGCCTGCAATCCCTCTTGGCCTCTGCTCAGATTCATGCATAGATAACACAAGATTTACTGCAACCTAACTCAATCTTAAGTAACTAAAATTCTGTTTTAGAAATCTATCTTCCACAGCAATTTCAAATTTGAGAGAAATTACAAATCACAGCAACATGAACCTAAAATCAATTGTTCAAACCAAATTCTTCATTTGGGCTACAATTGTGAGTGCTTTCTTTAACCTGCCCAACCCAACAATCCTTACTCTTTAACTTAGGCGTTGCCCTAATAGTTTCAGTTAGCCTAATTAAAGTGATTGATTGAGCAAAGAAATGATTGGATAGAATAGAAGTGCTTAAAGTAATGGCATTATACATAAAGAATCAATGTGAATGCTCCATGCAGACACTGATGATAAAAAAAAATTAGTGACATGTTCCAGTCCCTATAGCTTAAAAGACAAGCAACAAATGCTCCATCAATCGTGGAGGGATTTTGGGTTTGTGTGGCTTTTTTTCCTTTTCTTTTATGTTTCTATTTGAAGAATTATAACTAAGAAACTTGACGTTTTAGTAATTCTTGCTTGCTTTACTTGATGTTACATTTGTATATTCCTAACTAGTTTGGCACGTCTTTCTCAATTTTAGCTACTTTCATATTATATAATTGAGACTTTATTATTAAATTATTATTTTAATACTAAAAGTAATAATTAGTGGTTTGCAATATAATATATAAAAAATTCAAAATTTGACTAAAATTTTATTTTATTTATCAATTAACATGACATTAACAGAAGTTATGTAAATAAAAAATTAAATATATGATCCACTTTGTATTTTTAAATAATAAAAAATATTAAAATTAAAAACTTAAAAATAAAAATAAAAAATTCTCATACTAAAAAACTGATTTTTCCCCAAATCGATTGGTCCCTCTAATTTCTTTTTCTAAAAATTCAGGTTGGATAAGTTTTTTTTTTTGGTCATTTTCTTTTGGATTAAGATTCGTTTATGTTTGTGTAAATATAATCGTTAATTTAATAAAATTAGTTAAAATTTTTTTAAATAGAAGATCCCATTTTTCTTTTGTTAAACATGACCAAATTTAAATCCTTTTCTTTTCTTTGAGACACCCAATTGTTGAAGCCAACGTGCAAACTTCGTGGATGGCCTGTTCTCTTCCACATGCGCATCATTGCGAACCACAAATTTGGAGAACGTTATACGTGAAATTATACTAATCAATAAAGTAAAAAAATATCCTAAGTGGATCTTATCTGAATCGATTTCGAATTAATCAGTGGAATATTAAAATATTTATTTTTAAAAATTTGAACAGAAAAATTCCATTCTTGCATTGAATTTGATCTTATGAATAATGGAAGTGATGTCAATTGATTTTTAAAACATAAAATATAATGTAAAAATACTAAACAGAAAAAATTTTGGGGTTTTGTGCAGTTGGCAATCAAATAAACTATAAACTTTTGTTTTGGTCAATGAGTAAAATAAATTAAAATACTATCCAATAATTCATACTATAGATATATTCTCTCTACTTCCCCACCATGTTTTATTTATTTACCATCAGTGATAGATTTAAAAAAATAAAATAGAAATGGCAAAAATTAAAATTGAAATCCACATAAATATGATTAGATTAATGATGATACTAACAACCATAATTATGATAATAAAAATATGGCCAATCATGATACTAACAGATGAAAAAATAATATAAAAAAGATTTAAATTTTTATTTGGATGAAATAATAATATTATTAAATAAATACTTATTGATGTATTTAATTTGATTTGATCACTTTATATTATTTATATCTTAATATTTAAAAAAAATGATAATTTTATTTTGTCCCTTTAAATATTATTTAATTATTAATTATATGTATCCTCTAAAATAATTATAAAAAATTACTTATAAAATTTAAGAGGAAAAATATATTTTTCTTTTTTATGTGAATTAATGTTTTAATATATTAAAATTAATTATTATTTTTTTTAAATTAATTCTAACATAAATAGAGAGTATTTTTTATTTTTTTACTAATATCTTGACTAAACATTCAGTAATTTCGATAAAAATTTATTAAATTTTGTTAAATAAATAAACATTCTTTTAATCTTTAAAAATATAAAAAATAC
The DNA here is from genome assembly GCA_948193065.1 of Aleurites moluccanus. Taxonomy (NCBI): domain Eukaryota; kingdom Viridiplantae; phylum Streptophyta; class Magnoliopsida; order Malpighiales; family Euphorbiaceae; genus Aleurites; species Aleurites moluccanus. Next base: position 11,883 of record CANXYC010694926.1, read on the forward strand.
TAAATTTATTTTATTTTTTCAAATTATTTCATATATTAACACTTAAAATTAATAATCTATATATCTAAACCTAGGTCTACCATTGTCCATAATCAAAATCAACTTCAACTTTATTTTAATTGGACCTCTTTACAAAATTAACATTCATAACTAAACTAATTCAAGTTTTAATCCAACTTAGTTTGAAAATAACTGTAAATAATTATATATATTTTTTATTAACCATAAACTTAAATAAGTCTAAATTCATTTGATTTATATATTTTCAGAAACAATAAAAATATGGGAATTATTCTAAAAACATTATGTAGATAAGGTTTTATTTCCCTTTTCTAAAAGTAAAAAAATAAGAAGATATGATATGACAATGACAAGTTTATTATTGCATTTTCTAAAGGACCCATCTGTGGGGCCCAATTTGTTCTTCATAATTAGTTGAAGACAATAACAATAGTCATCCTTCAAACATTATTTTATCCATATTTGCTGTATTTGGTTTAATTATTGGTAGTAAATTATTGCCAATAACAGCTTTTCATAGTTGTAATTAATTAATAAATATAATTTTTAAAGATGTAATTGATAAATATTAGCCATTACAAATTTACTATAGCATAATTATACATATTATTTTTAATTTTAATTATTATAAATATAATATTAATATATTATTATTAAAAATAAATATAAGAGTTATTTTAATTAAATATTTTTTTTATTAATTTAAGCGTATGTGATAACAACATATACTTACCGCACATAAAATTTTTTTTTTTGAAAAAACCCCTCTTTATATTTTTTGGGCCAAGTCTGCTAAGAAGCTTAGGTTTGCTTCTCAAAATTTTATTTTCCTCCATAATATCTTATATATATATATTTTTTAAAAAATCCCCTTAAAATTTTTAAAATTTATCTATTACATATATATTTCATATATTATTATTTATATATAATAATAATTCATATATAAATATAATTATAGTAATATAAAAATTATTTTTTTGTTCCTTACATTTTTTTTTTATTTCTATTTTTGACCTCCAATATTTGAAGTGTAGTTCACCTTGATCAAACTGGTTTAACTTTAACATCTTTTTAGTTTGTGTTGGTCTTTAAATTTAGTTAGACCTAAATGTTTCTAAAATTTAAGGTTAAACTAGTTTTTTGGATTGGCATTTAACTGATTAATCTATTTATATTCTTATAATTAATAGTAAATCATCAACAAATCATTTTTAAAATTATAAAATCTTGTTTCAAATTCTAATTAAAACTTAACAAAATAAACTAATCACATTAATTAGTCTAAATAAATATCTCTAAAATATCATATTTCTCGAGTTATAGGTCATCGGACAATAAAGACAGAGGCGGGATGGTCCAGATGGACTTTGGTCACTCCAGTTAAAAAAATCTCATTAATTGTAGAAAAAATTTCACTAAATCATTCAAATATAGTTTTTTAAAAAAAAAAAAAAAAAAAAAAAAAAATAAAATAAAATTTGACCTACTCAAACCTCAATTTTTTATACATAAAATTTTTTCAACCACTTAAAATTAATTTTTTAATTTCGTTCTTATCGGACAATATATAATTGCCTCACTTGGTAGAATAACTTTTCCTCTAATCAAAAGGTAATTGTTGTATTATTGATGCAATTTGAACAAAATTAAATTAAGAAAGCTGTAAACTAAAATAAATATACTAGGCAGGTTGATTTGGGGGCAGCTTGTTTTCTCTTGAATTATTCTATTTATAAGTCCTTTAGAAATAATCATTGTTTTCCACTTCATTCATATGATTTTAATGCTATTTCATATCCATTTTCTTATAATTTATAACAGACGCAGATTCCATCTTTTTTGACTAAATAATTTTTTTACATGGATCAAATAAATGAACATGAGTTCTATTGAATGAAGTGAACCTTCGAAATTTACTGAAGTGCCCTTTCTTTTCCCCACTATCCATTCACTATGTCCTCCTCACAAAACCTATTGTAGATTAAAAAAGCCTTTTCTTTTTTCCTTTTCTTTTAAATGGAAACATGTCGTTGTTTATCAACAAATGCAAACTAGTGTGTGGATAACAATGAAAGGCAAGTCTAAATTTGAACATGGGTTTTGTGGGTTTGGTGACTTTCAACTCAGGGTCACATTGTTGATAATTTACCTCTGGCGTGGCTCTTAGCCATTTGGCAATGCTAAGATACCAACTTTTGTCTTTCATATGAGTTTATAATGCAATATATTAAGGGTAAGAATTTGGATAGATCCTCTAACTGTCCATATACATTTGATAGCTAATACCATGGTCTCACTTTTGGTAACATTTGGACAACATACCTTTGCAAGCCAACCCATGTTTTGGGATTTTTTAACACCCTTCAAATTTGTGTCTATCCTTTAAGAGAATTGCAAATGGGACATACACACACACTCTTAGGACCCATTGCCCATTGTTTCTGTTAAGAGAAAATTATATGATTGATTTACAATATTAATAATTGATGAATTACTTATATTAAAAAATAATTTATGAATGAATTTAGTTGTATATCATAAATGTATTTTACTTTCTATTATAAATAAGATGCTCATATACAATGTAAAATACATATTTAAATAAAATAAATATAGCCATGAGGCTTTTATATCCATGAATGCAAGCTTTTTAGTCCAACCACACATATATATATATTTTATATTTTATATTTTTTATCATTTTATCTTTCTATTTGTTATTTAATTTTAATTTTAATATAATATTAGAGAATTTTTATCATGTTGAGACGCCTTATTATTTTAGTGAGTTTCTCCGGCTGGTACTTTTATTCTGTTGTTCTTTAATCTCACAGTAACCCAAAATATTTTCTCGTGATTTTGAGATCTTGCATGAAAATTTTTAGGCCTATTTTGTATTTTCAATCATATTTCTCCGTCCAATTCAAACACAAATTTTCTCCTCCTCAATTTTAAATATTAAAATGATATTCCAGTGATTTGATGTTTTGCTATTATTTGCATGTGAATACTCTCCTGAAAACTGTGCATATAATGATATTTCAGTGATTTGATGTTAATACTTTAAAATAACCATTAAAATTTTATATAAGTAATTGGTTAATATTAAAATAAAATTTTTATTCAAACACTCTTAAATATAAGTTACACACTTAAATAAAATGAAGGTAACTATTAAATTTTACATCTCTAAATGTAAATTTCGATTCGAATCATTTAAATTTATCAATTATCATTTATATTATAGTATTTTTTTATTTATCATTTTAATTTTAATTTTTACAATAACTATAAGATAAATCATATTTTTCGCGGGACTAATATGGATTGGGTCATTAAAATGCTCAATAGCTTAACTAAATGGATTCAATTGTTTCTTTTTGTGTTATGCTTTTGTAAGCATATGAATTTTGTTCGGTAGTATTGCTTTTCTTATCTATCTTTCTGATATATCAAAAAGAAAAAAACAATCATATAGAGTCCATATTAATAATCTAATATTAATTTGGTTTTGTATAGAAATTAGCACATTTTGTGCCAATTTTTAAGCAGGCTTTTAGAGTAAACTCTACATAATTTGAGTGAATTTTTAAACATGTGATTTTATATCATGTTTAATAATCAACATGAGTTTTAAAATGATATACATTAATTTTAATTAAAATATAATTTATTAGATAAATAAATAAATAAAATATCATTAATTGGAATACTCATAAATTTAATACATCATATATTTAAATATAAAAATAACCTATTAATATGTAAAAATAAAGAAAATTGAACTAAAAACTAATAAAAAATAAATAAAAAGAATAATTTATACAGACAAATATATATATATATATATATAATTAAGTCATTAACATGTGAATTAAACTAAAACTGATAAAAATTCATAAAAAATATACTATATCCAATATAAAAAGATATAAATATAAATTAGGCCTTAACGTATAAATTAAATTAAAATTAATAAAAAATCCATAAAAAACATATCGTACCAAATATAAAATATTAATATTTTGAATGAATATTAGATATTGAAAAAAATAATAATCTTATTAATATATATTTATAATGAAATTATTTATTACATTATTGAAATAAGAATTAGAATATAATTAGAATAACAATTTCTATTTCTATTATTATTTTTTAGTAAACTTTATTTCTGATTAGGATACAAAATATAATAAAACAACAATTCAATTAAAGATGATACTAAAACTAATTTAATAATACTTAAATATCATTTAAGTAAATTATATTTAATTTATACATTAATTAAGCCATTAAGGTATAAATTAAACTAAAACTAATAAAAAAATTTATAAAAAATATATCATATTGAATATGAAATATTGACATTTTGAATGAATACAAGAGAATAATATTATAAAATAAATACGAATATGAAAAAATAATGGTCTCATATAGTAATATTATTTATTACAATAAATTAAAATATGTATTAAAATTAAAATTTATATTTATATTAAGATTTTTCTTATTTTTTAACAGATTTTATTTTTGATTATCATACAAAAATAATAAAATGATAATTTTAACTAAAGATGATAGTAAACTAATTAATTTTAAAGTAAGAGGATTTTTTTTTTTGTCTTCTATATTAAAATTATGTTCTTAATTAGCAATTCAAAAACTTAACCCAAAAAACTTTATATGTATATAAGTATGGATTTAAAATAAATAAAAATATTTTAATAATGTAAAATCTTTGGAGAGACTGTCCATTTCTTTGGCTTTTTGGAAAGATTTATTATTTTTGGCATCTTTCGAACTAATTTGGATATGTATCAAAAGTACAGTTAGTCTCCATGAAGCTAAATCACCCTTAAATTAAAGCTGCTTTTTTACTTGTAATATTTAATATTATTTTACATGACTATGTATTATTTAAATTTATTAAATTTAATTAATATACTTTTGAGTAAAAATTAACTTAAAAAAAATAAATTTTTTTCAAAATATATTTTATCTATTTATAAGATTCAAATTTAATAATCTTTTTATAATTTCAACCAACATGTAATATTTAATATTTTGATACTTCAATGTTTATCTTGCTTTCTTGTTGATTCAATATTATGTCTAACTTATACCTTTTAATGCAGTATATAATAAAATAAAAACATAGGCATAGACATCTATTTATGTATTATGTAAGAGAGATTAAAAATAATCAATATTAATTATAATGATCAGTATATAGTTAATTTTATATTTTGATTTTACAATAAAATAGCCACTACAATAAATACTCCCTTTTAATGATAAAATTTACATATAAATCAATATTAATAATAATTAGCTGTAATACTAACAAGGCGGAGAGACGAGTAAATATGATCTATTCCAATAAAAATAAAATTTCATGAATTTGTAGAAAATTATCATTTAGATCATTTAAATTCAATATTTTATATAAAAAAAATTATTTTTAATCTACTCAAATTCAATTTTTACACATAAAATCTTTCTTGATATATTTAGAATTAATTTTATAACTTTGTTCCTGCTAATTAACACATAATGACCAATAACTTTTAATAAACAATATTATTGTAAACATTTGATAATATTGTTAACATGTTTGTTAATAAAATAAAAAATAAAATCTATTTTCAATTTATTATACAACCCATGAATGCAAGCTACTTGCTTCTTGCCCAACTATTGTGTATGTAACTTGAGCAAGTGTCCAATCGATGCCAAAAACTAGAACAATCATTGGTGGGAAAAACTTCAACAACGCAACCTAAAAACCATCTAACCTAGAAAACTATGCTACAAGTAATTTTGATACAAAAACATATAAATAATAATCAATATATAGTATGGTCCAAAACTATGTAAGGTAATGTTCCTTCAATTCTTTTTATGCAAGGCTTTTGTTTTTTTTTAATGATAACCAATCTATAAAGAAATTTTAATTTATATGAACTTGTTGGTCCTGATTTACATTAAATTCAAATACAAAATTCTAGGAAAATTTAAAATTTTTAATGATTAAAATGTCCTATGAAAATATTTTATAAGTGTGACATTACTTAAATATCATTTAGACCTTGAACTCCTTTCCACAAAACACAAGTTGCTTTCTCTACAAATATGTTGAGGCCTGGAAGCAATATACCAATATCCCATAACACAAATGCTAAAGCAAGTTTTGCCACTAGGCTCTTTGCCCAGTGGTAAGACCCCCTTTTGGCGTGAGGGAAGGGGGATTGAGTGTTGGAAGCCTCTGAGTCAAGCTTTGCACTGTAAGTGCAGTAGCTTATATTAGGGGTGAGAAAAAATAGAGAAAATAAAAAACTAAATTGAATTTAGTTTGGTTGGTTTGATTTGATATTTTTAAAAGAAAATTGAAATAATTGAATCGACTGAAACATATATATTATATTTATATTTATTTATTTATTTAAAAATATATATTTTTAATAATTTTATATTTATTTTATTTAGAAAACCAAAATAACCAAATAATCCGAACCAAAATATATTGGTTTTGTTTAATATGGAAAAGTTTGATTTAATTCAGTTCAATTCAAAATTTGATTTGATTTGATTTCTAAAAATTGTAATTCGATTTATTTAATTTTTGAAAAATTCAGTTCGGTTCGATTGCTCACCCCTAGCTTATATCCCCCATCCCCTCTAACTATTAACTAGGGCATGAGAGACAGGGAGATTGAGTGCTAGAATGCTGCCTTGGGTGAGGCTTTGTATTACAAGAGCAGTACCCTATATCTAAGGCTGCACAAAAATTAACTAAACTGATCAAATTGAATTAATCCAATTCAATTGAAATAAAAATTTTTTGGTTTAGATTGTTTCATTTGGTTTAGATTATTTTATAATTGGCTACGGTTTTAAAATTTTTATAAATCAAATTTTTGGTTTGGTTATAATTTAAGAAAATAAAAATCTAATTAAATCGAACCGAACCAATAATATGATAAAACTACGTTATTTTTTTAGATATATACTCTAATACTCATTAAAATATTTTTTAAAATAGCATTAATTAGAGAGTTGGAGGGTTATTGTAGATTTTTTTTTAAAGTACTGTAATTAATAGTGTCATAATTTATTTAATTTAAATGTTGATCTATTCATAATTTTTCAAATTTTCTTTTTATTCTTTACAAGTTGTAATTTAACATAAATTTTTATATTTTGGATATTTTTATATTATTATTTTGATCATTACTGATTTTATTGGAGATATTTCATTCTACTTTTATTATTATAATGCTATAGAATTTCAAGTATATAATTATTTTTATAATATTGATAAAATTGATTGTTAATATAATTTTATTTTAATATTTATTAAATTTCATGATTCTTTTTTATTTATTTATTACTTTTGTCAAATTGACCAAACCGATTATCCAAATGAAACCTAATAGTTTTAGTTTTGATATTTTTTATTATTATTTAGTTTGATTAAAAGTTGAAGTATTTAAAAACTGATTTTACTAAATTAATTAAAAATATTTTCTCTAAACCAATAAAATCAAACCATAAATCCCACTACATATATCAATTCATCTTTTCTAGCCACTAAATACTTTCTAATGTATAGCTGGTGCTAAAAAAAAATGAAAAGAACTCAAGCAAGGTTGGACTCTCATGGAACACATTCCTTGAAATTGAATAAATGATGTTGTGTGCATTTATATCATATAAATGTTTGTATCTTTTGTTATTAAAGATTAATCTTTAAAATTTCATGTATTATATTAAACTTATTCTTTTGAATTCAATTAAAACTTTAAAAGTTATTTATATTACAATTAAAAAATTTAGAAATAAATAAAATATTTCTGTATAGTAAATTAAATTCTACTTTAATTTAATTTTATTTTCATGAATATTACACAAATGAAACATGTATCCCTCTTCTATAAATAGGTGAAGTAGGTAAGAAAAAAGGGGATGATTCTTTCACTCACTTGTTCACACTCATCGCTTTCCCTCAAAACCATTCATACTTCGAATAAACTTTGATTTGGAATTCAAAGATTCCCACTGCCTAGACACAACTCAAAATCTCTAACTTACTTTTATTACCTTAGATTTCATAATAGCTAAAATAATTATAAATTTTGAGTTTAAATCATGAATTAAGTTATATGCTAAATATTTTCATAAACATTCATGTGATTTTACTTTTAATTGAGGTGTGTTTGACTTGATTCTCTTGTAAAATCTTTATAAATTTCATCAATTTACTTATTTTATAGTTTTTTTTTTATTTTTTTTTTATTATTTAGAAAACGAGACTGAAAACTCAAAAAATCAACACCCAACAAGAGGCTAGCTAACAGCACAAAGGCGAGTCCAGTCAAACCCCATCATATCTTTACATAGCAACTGAAACATATCTAAAGAAGGAGATGACAACTTTGTTATCCTCATATATAAACTTAGAGCTTTGTTTGCCAACTAGTCAGCTGCACAGTTTGCTTCTTTGTACACATTCCTCAGTTGCACTGTTCAATCTTTAGTTAAAAGCTCATGAATATCATCTACAAGAGTTTGGTGAAAAATTACAAATTTCTCCATTTTGGACTAATTGCGGAGGAGCCCTTGCATCAACCTCAATTATGATTTTCTTGAGGCCACTATCCCTGGCAATCTGCAACCCAACTTTAAGCCCCCATAGTTCTGCAATAATTGTAGAGCAGGTACCTCACTGCTGCATGTACCCAACAATCTACCTACCATTAGAGTCTTTAAGCAGAGCTTCTGCCCTTGCTGCACCACTCCTTTTAGAGGCCCTATTAGAATTCAACTTAACCCAATCTGTAGGAAGGTACATCCATGAGATCCACTTATCATTTAATTGAACTTTAGAGACCATTCCTTGCATTTTTGAGGCTTGAAGGAATCTAGGGGATTACCTTCACAACTGCTCCCACATTACTATATGCATTTTCACCCTTAAAAATAAATTTCTTCCTACATTGCCAAGTTAGACAACAAGCTCCCCCAAAAAATAGAAGCTAAGGAATACCATAGATTTTTTTATTTTTTATTTTTTTTCCATTTTCAAATTAAACAACAACCAGTCTATGGTATTCAGTTTAAAGAACTGTCTCCTCTCCCTTTGAGGAATTACCTCCATCCATAATTTCACGGGATATCAATTGTCATCACTCGTTTCCGAATCGCGACGGTCATAGGATGTGGGAGATGCCAATGGCGACCGACACCCGTAGAACTCAGTATCATATGCATAATTTATAACCATCAATTTATTATTCATTTTACTTAATTACCATTCATTTTGTCATTCTGAAATTCGTTATGTAATCTAGTGCAGTTGGCTGTAACAATCATTATAACATCATATATATATATATATATATATATATATATATATATATATATATATATATGTTCATATCCTAACTAACCCATACATACCCCATGGAGCAGCTAGAACATGAACACCAAAATATATAATATATATAATATTTACATTAATCAATGTAAGCAGAAATCCTCGGATGTCTGAAGATGGGATTCTGAAATTTACTCCGATTCTGAAATGGTTAAACAGAGAAAAGGGTAAGTATATAAGATACTCAGTGAATCTGTATGCATCGGCAATAAATATACTGGGTAACAGATAGAACAATGATATCAATAGGTCAATATAAATAGTTTACAGAATCAATAAAAAAAGGTGACAGAATAGTTAATAAACATATCATAGGTTCGGTATAATATGGAAAGACGGATAAAGGGATGGACTATATGTAAACATACAGTCTCCAGTAGTTATATCAGTATAGACTATATGCAAACATACAGTCTCTAGTAATATCAATATCAATAAGCATAAGACTGATCAAGTCTTATGGCCAGGACCATAACCCTTCCCAACTAGGGCATCAGTAATACAATATGCACATCGCCAACAGTATGTTCCCACTACCCTGTCGGAGGGTGGCTCTGTCAAGCCATATTAGGGTCAATATGAGAATGAAACATATCAATAGATATCATTATGCAACAATAGTATCACCAATATCAATAATCACAATATCGCTCAATTTAAGTAGCAATTCAATCAATGGCATTGCAATATATGATATACATTCAATGATAATCGGTTTGGTAACAACAAAGGTATAGAACAAAGGTTGGCTCGGCAAAGGAAATCGGTAGGCCAATTGCCATGTCAATATCGCTGACGATGATGGCATTCAAATGATAGGCCTATGGAAGAAAAACGTGATAGGCCTATGGAATTACAACTAGGCAATTCATCAAACACATGGTGGGCATATAAGGGCAAGCCATTAGGTTAGATTTTGGTGCAAAGTTGGCATGCCTAATTCAACCAACAACAAGTTTACATTGTCAACAACACAATAGGTCACAATTATACAATAACAAACTCAATTAAAAGGATCAAATTGGCATGGAAGTACAAAGGAAGAATAAAGCAAAAATACAAAGGTGAATAGTGGATTTAGGTTCGGCCAAAAACAAGAATCCAAAATAAAATTCCAATCATCATTCCAATGGTATAGGC
>CANXYC010694932.1:0-33898 GCA_948193065.1 Aleurites moluccanus
ATACTATACATTAATAGGGTTCATTACATAATGACCTAAGGTCCATTATGCATTTATCAATAACATTAGCAATGCTCATATCAATAATGTAACAATAATTAAGTAATTATATGAAAGATATCAATTAGATTTCCGACAAAAGATAATAAGTCAAGTCATTCCAATGGTTATACTCCGAATTAATTAATACCAAGGATGCATTCAGAAGCAAAGTGAAATTACACATCTGTTTTACTAGAATAGGTTAACAATTCGATATCATATATATATATCCACATTTGGCTATTCAAGAAATATGGGATTCAATAGATTATTCAATTATATGCAACGATAAATCCGATGAAAACATACTTGAATGGAAACAAAATTCAAGCAAGAGAAACAATGTGCATTGGTTAATATTTATTAACTTACAAGGTGGTTTCAATAATTAGAATTGGAAACAATTACAAATAAAGTAATATATAGTTATTCACCTTACAAAACAAAACATCCAACTAAGCTCCCTTCTTAAGCTTCCTTTTATTTGCCTCTTGAAGCTATAATACAATTTAAACACAATTTAGATTCAATCCAATGTTTAATTACACAAATTCTAAAGTAACTTTGAAAATCCCCTTAATTATCAAAATCTCAGGTTTTGGCAATCTTGGTTCGTTTGCTAATATCTCACACTACACTTATCCAATTATTTCAATTCTTTCTCCTAATTAAATTAGACACCTCAGGTTATAACATATCCAAAATTGAGGCCATTTTGGTCACTAGAAAATTTATGGGGAATTTCTAAACTAGGGCCTGCAACTTTGCAATTAGCCTGCAACATTCACTCAAATAGTCTTTACTCTTTCACTTATAACTCATTATGTAAGTGTCCAATTCTCATTATCTTTTCATAGGTTTTTATCTAAGACATAAAGGAACGTTTTTCATATTCTGAGTTTCCCCTGAATCAGATTTTAATGTCCTATAAAATGCAAAAATCAGTAGGGTATCTCAGTGGAAACCCTAATCCGAGCCAGTCTTGATCAGGGCTTTGTATCTCATAACACAGAACGAATTTGCCAAAATTTACTTATAAAAATATAATCTGTACACATGTAGCTACAACTTTTATGTTTTATGATTTTCTAATTTCTGAATTTAAGGCTATGATATTGAGAGCTCAATATTCTGCTCACAACCAGGAATTTCAGAATTCTCCCCTAACACACAACTTCACACAACAAGCCTCAATTCCATTTCTAACCACTAATTACTTACATATAACCTCATATAAGGTTTCTTACACTATCAATTTGATTTATATTACACTAATTCAAAAATGAAAATTTTTACCTAAACCAAACCCTAACTCAATCTTCCCTTCTAACATGTTTCTTGCAATTCTAACTCCATAGAAATACTATCCAACCTCCATTCTCTCATTTACAACAAAAAAAATCAAACTTTAGAGTAAGGAAAGAAATTACCTCTTGAGATCCTTAGCTCCAAATGTTTGATCGAAGCCCAAATAGTTTAATTAGAGATGATGGTGATGATTATTTGTGAAGGATGGAAGGTTGGATCATGGATTTTGGGTAAGGTATGAAGAAAATAGTTGGGGTGTTCAAATATGAAGCTTCAACAATGATGGCCAGCTATGAGGGTGTTCAAATGGAGAAGATGATTCATTTGGCTAAGGGTTATATATGTCTATTGGTTTAAAATTTACCCATATTTACTATTTTGCCATTTTCAATTTAATTTCTATATCATTTTCCCTTTAATTCTTTAAATACTTTCCTACATTTAATTTCTCCCCCATATATTTTTAATACACTCTTTATAATTTATATTTTAATGTTCATTAGGTCACTTTGTCAAAAGAGCTATAATTATTTAATTAAAAATCGAGATCTATGTGATGCTTACAATTAAGTTTATTTAGAGCTTCTAACTAGAATTATTTATTTCATTACCTATTTCATTCAATTAAATTCTCAACTAAATTCTATAATTCCCTTTAATATCTATATTTAATTGTCCTTAATTAATTTTGGTTATTGATCTCTTGAGAATCTCGAAAAATAAATAAATAAATTCTATCTAATTGACGGTTCATTCGGTTTTTCATAAATCCCTTTAAAACTCTCAATATTTCTTCTTAATTTTCTTTTTAAACTTGGGTGAGTTATTACAACTCTAATCTATTTTGTAAGAAATAAATTTATGTGTAACTTGAAAAATCATCCAAAAAAATTATAAAATAATGAGAGTCACATATAATAGGATAAGGTGTGGGTCCTCAAATATTTGAATGGACTAAACTAACAGGTGCAAGAGCAACAATATCACTAAAGGCAAAAGGTAAAGCATGATGTTTGGATAACTGATAAAAAATAAAATCAAACTATTCAGCTTTAACATTTCTTAAACAACCATTTGAAATTAAATAACTAAGCCTAGAATTGGAAACATACCCCAATCGAGAATGCCAAAAACTAAAAGACATAATAGCAACTACAAAATTGGTTGGTAAATAAACAGAGGTAACCTCAAACAATCATCCCACTTTACTCCTTATCCCAAGGACTTCCCCCATCCGTGGATCCTGTACAGTACAACCATGATTCGAAAATTGTAAAGTAACACCAAGTTCACATAATTATCCAACAAAAATAAGATTCAAATAAAGTTTAAAAATGAAAAAAGTGTTAGAAAGAGACAATTGTGAAGTAGAAACTATGCCAATTTTATTGATAGGTAGAGCAAAATTATGAGTAGTATGAACAATAGGTGAAACATAAGGAGTATTCATGGAAGAAAATAAGGATGAATTAGAGATCATGTGATTGCAATAAACAGAAGCAAAGAACCAAGAGGAAGAAATACCTAGAGTAATAGAAAAAGCAAATGAGTTAGGAATACCAGAATTAGTGTGCAACTGTTAAAGTAAGGCTTGAATATCTTGAAGTGAGAATTTTTTAGAAGAATTGGCAAAAGAACCCTTAACAGCAGCTGCTGCAGTGGAAGGACGAATATGTCTTAAAGTACTTATATTGGAGTTAGTGGAAGTACCATAATTCTATCAATTTTGTAGGCGCTTATGACAATCTCAAATCAAATTACCAGGTTCCTTGCAATAATGATAATAAGGATTGAGAGAAAATCTTGAAGGAGCAGTTAAAGCAATATTAGTATGAGAAATAGATTGAGAGGAAGCAATAACTGGAGTTGCCAAAATAGCACTAAAAGTAGGCAATGAGCACTCATCACGAAGAGTTGTAAGAAAGGTTTCCTCAGAAATTAGTTCCTGAATCACAACAACCAATTTAAGTAAAGGACTGCAATAGAGAAGAGATGCACTAATAGTCTCAAATTCAGGACGAAGAGTCATAAGAATATTCCAAACATGCTGGCAATCATAGAGTCCCATATAAAGGGTAGCAGAGATAGAATCAGGCCATTGTAGATCACAGTTAGTTAATTGATCCTAGAGTGTCTAAAGTTTAGAGACATAGCTATGCTTTTTCTGATTAGTTTGTTGTTGGAGACAATGAATACATTGATAAATCTAAAATTGGTAACATCATCAGAAATAACATACAAAGTCTTGAGAAACAACCATACCTCTTTAGCAGTGTCAAAATGGCAAAACTCACCCTTAATAATAGCTAGACAGGTGTTACAAAACTATTTTAAGATTTGATGATTTTTACCATCCCATTGATCAAATCTTTCAATAAATTTAATATCATCTTCATCAGACTGTTTAGTTGGTTTAAGAACCTGACTAGTCACATAATGCCAAAGAAATCGACATTTCAAAAAATTGCACATTTTTTATGCCCATAAATCATAGTTAGAACCATCAAATATTTAATAATGGGTTGCATAATAGGCTGAGACGTAGGTTGTGTAGACTCAAAAGTAGCCATGAATGAGAAAAATGGACAAAATAGTGCAAAATATAATTAATCAAACCTGACACTACAATATAGAGTTTGAATTAGGCCAAAATGAAGGCAAAAATGAATTCAAGAGGGTCAAAACCTTTAAGACCCAGTCTAAGACTTCAAAACATGGGTCTAAAACTCATTGAATTGGTCAAACAAATTTTGTTGGACTGGTTCGATTAAAGAAGTTGACTAGAGTCGAGAATGTAGATCGAATTGTAGATCGAGTCGAAGCTGCTACAGATCGAATATGGATCAGGAGCACAGATTGTGTCTCGGGTCGGATCGGATACGGGTCAGAGCGTCGGATCATATTTGATTGATAGCGTCACAGGATGATATCAGCGAGCAGAAGACAGGAATTTCCAATGGCACGTGAAGGAGCCTGTGAGGTTCGATGAAGAAGCAACAAACTTTACTGAGATCGTCGAAGAAGTAGGAAGACAATGGTGTTGCCAGACGATTGATTGGATGGTGGAAATAGATACAAAAGAACTAGCAGTAGGAAGGAATCAAACCAAAAAAGAAAATCGGACCAAAAAAGAAGCCCTAAAATTGAATATTGTAAGTAGGAAAATTGAATTATAAAAAATAAAAATAAAAATAAAAATGTATAGCTTTGGCTCTGATACTATAGTAATGGAAATGATAACAGAGAGATTTGAGAGAATAAATATTATTTTATTATATTATGTGTTTTGACCTTTAGACCTCTATATATACACATATAGAAGACCAAAAAAGGAAGGGAGAATCATATAAGTAAGGAAACAATAATGATTATATGCTAATATCAAGGCATAAAATCATATATAATTAGGCCCTGTATGGTTTAACTATTCCTAGTAGCTGTTAGTTGTTAGCTGTTACTAATAGCTATTACTTGGTGGTTAATAGCTGATAGCTAGTGGTTGTTATCTAATAGTTGATTGTTATAAGTATTTGGTAAAATTATTATTAGTTGTTAACTGTTAAAATGTTTAATGACTATTAAAGATAAATATTAATATTTACCTTTTTTATTTAAATATTATTTTTAAATGATAATTTAGTTTTTTTATTTAAATAATCTCCAAATTGAAACTTTTATAAACAGTAGTTGTTTAACTATTTAAGAGCTATCTAACAACTAATAGCTGTCAGTAACCAAATGGGTATGATGCAGTTATTGGAAATCAAAAAGCTAATAGTTGTATCAAAAAGTTTTATCAGACACCCACCATATATATTGACACTATTGATTATAAATTTATCATATTATTTAATTTGATGATTTGAGAAATTAATTTTGAATTAAAAGATAGTATGTTTTTATCAGATATATTTATATATAGTTAAAAATATTATTATTTTCAAATTGATATTCCATTGTGTTAGGTCCCTTTAGACAGCCAAGAGGGGGGTGAATTGGTTGTTTGTGGAATTAAGAATAAATTAAAGTTTACAAAGAGAATAAAAAATAACACAAAGAATTTATAGTTGTTCGACAACTTTACCTACATCCACTCCTTAAGATCACACTTGAGAGTTTCTTTAACCAATCCTTTTACGGATACAATATCAAACCCAAGTGTTTTGGCTAATACTCAAATCTTACAAGTATTTTCCTATTTGGCTCACACTCAAACCCTTGAAAAAATACAAAAGAATAAGAGAAAGAATTTCTTTAGAGTTTACCCAACTCTTAAATAATCAACGAGTCTTAATAAACTCAAGGATTTTACAATTTAAAACTCACAAATTGATGCTTTACAAATATAGGCTTTCTAAACCATATATAAGAATGATTTTAATATAAAATCTTAATTCAATAATTTCAATTATTGTATTCTTGTTTTCTAACCTCTAAGCTTCATACCATCTCGTATTTATAGTCTTGCATCAAATATAGTCGTTATGGACATTGTAAACTAAAATATAGTTGTTACAACACTTTCCAATGGTTAGTTTTATTGTCTGAATCGCAGGAGTCGTGCCAGCGAATTTTGAGTTGCGCACACAACTTTTTATCCTTGCCATGACAGTAAATAATTTTATTTTATCTTGAGATACACAACTCTAAATTATGCATCATTTTTTATGTTGAAAAATTTGGGATGTCTACTTCAACTTTTTATTTTAACTCAACTCCAAAATAATCCATCTTCGTATCTTGAAAAATCATAACATTTTTCTGCTAAAATCTAAAAGATAGTTTGAGCAAGCTTCACTTACTTTTCAATTTCTCCTTCTATAGAACTTGAAATCACTTGATTATTTTTCCATATGAAACTAGATATCCAGAGATTCAATCATATATAATTTCATGCCCAAATTATTCTTTTATAATTCTCAGCAATATTTTTAATTTGTCTTATATATTCTGTCATAGTCTGTCAACTTGAGCATAATTTCTTTAAAAATTCATATCTTCACTTTTCAATATCCAATACTCAATCCAATTTTTGTTCCTAAAATTAGACATACATATATTTACATCCATTTATGATTTGTCCTACTAATATCTCCCAATTTATATAAAATTTGGCATCAATATGGACTCTGTACAAGTCTGTCAGATTTTCAGTGTCGCCTTCAACTTCCTCAAGTCGCGCCTATGATTCCAACAATTGTGTCTGCGACTTCATGCCCGATTTTGGTCTGAGGCTACTGGATCTACTGAGCTCTTCTTGAATAAATGTCACTCCTATTAATACCCATGTCACGCCTGCAACTTCTACTTGTCGCGCCCGCGACATTCCAACAATCCATAATTATCTTCTGCACTTCTCTAAGTATGCTCCTCCTAAACATGTGCACTTAATGACTTCTCTTTAAATATCATTCAAGACCTTTTAAATGTGTTAACTTATAATTGAGCAATGATCATAATTTTTCATGCTTTAACCAACTCAAATAAAATATTAGTACAAATAACATATTTATATTATTTTGTTATCATCAAAATCAACATCAAACCTAAGGGACTAACACATTGATATATTATATAATCTAATTAAAGAAAAACTCAATGAAATTGATTCCAATAATATTTTTTTAAGTGCATTAATATAATATTCATCAAATTCTATAAAATCATATATATGGGACAAAAATTAGCACTAATAGAAAATAAAAAAAAAAATTAATTGTTTGGCATGTGAAATAATAATGTAAAAAATTAATAAATTAAATTACAAAATAAATAAATAAAAGTCCTTGTCCACTCAATTCATATTGGTGCAAGTAATTTGACCACTAATTTATAAATAGTAATATTTATAATTAAAAAATTTGGAATCTTAGGACGCTAATATAATATTTAATGCTTTAGGCAGTCTATTTTAACTTGTAAGATAAGGCATAATGCAGCACAAACAAAGTTATCCACTCTTTTTAGGGTTATGCCAATTGTCACAAAATGTGGCTAATAGACAACCTAATCCCCTGAAGCATTAAGAATTTTTTTTTACTCATAAAGACCTCAATTTTCTAATAGGAAATTGATTACATCTATAAAAAGAAATAAGAATATTTTGATCCATAATTGCTCCACAATTCACAAGCTATTAAGATGAGTCAATCTTAATAATATTCATTACATTTATTATTCATGAGTGGAATTTAAATTTAAAAAGTATTAAAGGAAGATGCATCCTTGGGACATTGAACCTTTCCCTAGAAGATGTAATGCTAAAGAAAACATGATTCCCAATTTTCTTGGGTTTGGAACCATTAACAAAATCTATCCAACTTTGTTGTAAGTAATGATATATTTTTTCATTATTATAATAAAATTAATATATATTTTTTATTCTTCTTCTTTGGAGTTATGAATTTTTTTCAGGTTGTTGGTAGTTTTATTCTTTTTTATTTTTTAATTTTAATTTATTTTTAATAGATTTGATTTTCTTTTCCATTAATATTATTATTTTTATTTCATTATATATATATATATATATATATATATAATGAAAAACAAACCAAACAAGATTACAATGAACACGTTTTTGAATATGTAATTCCACAAATATCATGGATTAGCATACTTAAAATACCTTGTAAAGGTTCTTCTAAGTAGTGTGTTTCGGTAATAAGAATATGATTAAAATAAATTAATAAATTCGCACTTCTTTGTAAATATTACTTATCATAACTCTCCAATTTCTTCCTAACAGGAATGCATATTTTATGGTGTTTGATGCAATATAAAATTTTTATAATAAATTTATATTTATTTTGATATTTGTTCGATTTTTCTTAAAAAAAAATATTTTTATGTTAGAAGGTGATTGAATTATTTTTTGAGCTAATTAAAAAGATAATCCACTGTGACACAAATAGCCTTACTTCATTAATTGCTTTTTGTTATTCATCTTAGATGATGATTTCTAATTTGAATTGTGTTGCTAAGTTGTCAACTAAGTATTTAATTTGAAAACATGGTAATTAAATACTCCTTTCATCTTATTTTATTTTTTTTCCGTCCCAAAATATAATCATATTTTATTTTTTTAAATATTATTTTAGTAGTTAAATGTTAAATATATCATTTATTAATTTACATCAATTTTATTACATATTAATTGTATTTTTTTATATTAAAATTATAAATTTAGACTAAAAATATAAGTATTTTAATTATTATAAATATTGAAGAAAAAATATTGAGAAATGTATAATAGAAATACTTTAAACAGAGGTATTTTAGAAAAAAATAATAAAATTAATATAATAAATAAAAAATAATTAAATTTTTTAATTTATGTATAAAATAAAATATAATTATTTTTTCAAATGAAAAGAGTGATAATAAGAAGGTTAAAGAGAACTGTGTTCTTTTTTTTTTTTAGTTTGTATTTCAACCACAACAACAATGGTAGCCATTAATAATTGAAAAATAAATATTAATTAATGTAAAGGAGAAAAAAAATTATTATGGGTTACAAAAACTTCAATATCCTTATCTTTTAGCAATAGCTTTTTCAAATAATATCAGTTTAATTTCTTTTGATTTTCTCCCTAACAAAGTCAATATGGTAGTTTACCGTTTTGCATGACTTTCCTTTATAAATTTTGATTTTGTCCCTAACAAAGTCAGTATGGTAAGATTATTAAGAGGGACATGGCCCCTCCAACCTCTAAATTCTAATTTTTTTTTTAGTATAAAATTATTAATATTTGAACATATATTGTATTTGATTATTTTAATTTATATGTAAAGTTTTCTTAAATATATGATAGTTGATTTAATTATATATATCACCCTCATATAAATTATGATATAAAAATTTAAATCGTATATTACTTGTACTACCACTATAAAAGTTAATAACGCTGTTTATTATTCTAAATGTTTCTGAATTCGCCATTGATTATTAATAAAATTAAAATAAGTTTAGCATGAAATATAAAAATTAATAGTGTTTGTATACACTATAAAATTGTGAAACCCCATATTTTTCAATCGAAAATATTTTGTATATTTTATATGCATTAAATTTAAGTTATGAAATATAAATGATAGTTAAAAGTATAAATATGAAATATGAAGTCAATTTGAATTATTTTAAATATAATTTATATTTATAGTGAATTAAAACTATTTTGGTATTTTCATATGAATTATAATTAATTGGACTTTTAGAGAATTTATATGATATATAATTAAATGTTGTGGTTATAATATAATTTAAATAGAGTTAATGATTTAAAATAAGATATTTATGGATTAAATTGATTAAATTAGTTAAAAGGAGGATTAATGAACAATTAATGATTAGGGTTTTTATTCTCTTTTGGTAGTATACAAGTGTTAGTTTTTAGAGTGACAACCATTAAGGAAAAAAAAAAGTGGAGAGAAAAAAAAAACTAATTGTAAATTTGAGTTTATAAAATTGTTAAAAATTTCTTCTAATTTTTTGGAGTTTTCTTAGAGATAAGAGGTAATTTAATTCTTCTAATATCTTATAATTGATTATTATTATGATTTTTGAATTATTAAAAGTTTTGGTTAGGTCTTGAAAATTTATTTGTGGAGTATGATGATGAATAACTAAACAAAAATATATTTCTGAATTTTATTATTACTGGAGTTGGTTTCAATTGATTTAATTAAAGAATACAAATGATTTAGGATTTGTAAATTAAGAATGATGAGTTAGATTCATATAAGTTATACAGAATATTACAAATTACATAACTTTTTATTGGAGAATATTTTATGGTGAATTTTTGATATGTTTGATAAATATATGTCTAATTAATATGTATTAAATTTTAAAATAGTCTAACGGTTGGATCGCCTTTTATATTAGAATTTGTATAGACTGTCTGGTAAGGAAACATGTTCAGAACAACCCCAAAATATGAATTTTTCAAAGGGCCAAATAAAATCATTTTGACTTGAATTTTTTAGAGTTAATTACTTGATATATTTAATATATTTTGAAATTATTTTATAATTTTTAGAGTTGCGAAAGATAAGTTTATAAGTTAAATTTTGTATACTATCAGCGTCAAGACAACTTGCTATATGTTAGATAATTGGTATTAAAATTTGAGTTAATTTGAAAAAAGTTATGATATTCTATAATAGAAAATATATATGTTGTCATAATGAGCTTATTGAAAAGAATTTGCGCATTAAGTTGCATTTAAGCATATATTTTATATAAGTTATTAATATTATATTTGTATATGTTAATAGTATATTTTCTTGATATTTTAGGTTATAGAAGGTTAATCTATTAAATATATGTTTAAGTGTTGACTTGGGTAATTAGAAGATTGATTAATCTTATTACAAGTTACCTAATTTCAGAAGAAGGAATATATAAATTTCAATTGAAATAATTTAATATTTTTGTGTGTGATTTTTTTCTGAATAAATTAACTGAATTTGCTTGTAATTATAAGTTGGGAAAGACAAGCTATATAATATTAATTAGGATTATTTACTATGACTCAATACACTAAGTTCTCCCTGACCTTTCAAAAATACATTAACTCCCCCTTGATAAATATCACATTATACTAGTATCTCATTTCATCCAATTTTATCATTAGTCAACTCTAAAATAGTCAACAATGACAGTAAAAAAGACAAAAATGTTATTGCCCGTTATTTTTAATTAATTACATTATATTTTTACTTTAAAAAATATTTTTTAGGGTTAAAAAAATTAATTTTCATATTTTTTGATAAATTTAAAAATAAAAAATAAATAAAAATATTTTTTATTTTAAAAAAATAATTTAAGGAGAAATTAAATTATTCCTTCTTAAATTTTTTTTATTACAAATAAAAAATTCATTTTCATATATTTGACAAATTTGAAAATAAAAAATAAAAATATTTTTTATTTTTTATTTTTTATTTTCAAATTTTTAATTTTTTAAAAAATAAAATAAAATATAAATAAAAAATATTTTTATTTATTTTATTTTCAAAGTTGTCAAAAAATATAAAAATATATTTTTTAACCCTAAAAAAAATTTAAAGCAAAAATAGGAAGTAATTAATTAAAAATAAAGGACAATGGTATTTTTGTCTTTTACTGCCATTGTTGACCATTTTAGAGTTGACTAATAGCAAAATTAAACGGAAAGATCTAATAATATATTGTGACATTCATCAGGGGGGAGTTAGTATATTTTTAAAAGGTCAGGGGGAGTTAGTGTATTAGGTCATTTTACAAGGAGAAAATCGTAATTAACTCTATTAATAATTATATGATATATAAATTTATTTGCAATGTATGTTTAATGTATATATGTAATAGTTGTCATTGAATTTTTGATATTAAAATTTATTTGTATCTAAATTTATGAATTATTATTATTATTATTACTTTTAATATTTTCTATATTGTATTTTTATTTGGGGTGAGATAAAGACTTGAACCTTCCATAGTACCTGGATTTATTTTAGGCTACTGTCATATGTGTTATATGTATTTGGCCTATGGGGAATGATGTAGTACATATTCCACGGTGCTTATATGTTACTTGGGTTTTGAACCTTATATGTTATATGGGTCTTAGATCTTATATGCTTATGTGCCACATATGTGTAAAAATATTCAGTTGGAACTCTCCCCATTACTTGTTTTAAATAATTATTTGTGAACTTATAAGTATAGAAGAAAAAAATTATTTATATAAGCGATATATGAAATTTACTTGCTCTTATGTTATATAATTTTAAAGAAAATATTCAATGATTTATTTAGGCTACTATTGGTATTTGAATTATTATTAATAGTTGTATATATGTGTCACACCCCAACTCCAGTGGTGCGACAGTCCTAGGGTAAGGGTAGGCTTAAGGCCACCATAAACCCGTAGAACTCTCATATCCTGGATCTCATTTGTTATTACACATTCATATCAAACAAAAATATCATTCAATATTCATTTTTATGATCCATATAATCATAATTCATATTTTTATCTTTACCATTTCATAATTTCCTCTTGTCCCTTACTGATCAAAAGATGTATCCCACATCACTAAGGAACAAGGGTAATCCAAAAGGTAACAATTCATACATCAAAATATTATCATCCCCAATGATCAACTACGGAGCTCTAAAGTATACTCTCAATACATACTGTACCATAATACCATACAATGAATATACATAAATATATTTCAAATTAATTACAATGGAGGCTTCTTGGAAGAATAAATCAAGAAGCTTAATCTTCTCTACTAGCTCCCTCACGAGCTACACTATCACCTGAAATCCACAGAAGAGGAGTGAGCCTTCAACTCAGTAAGATATGAACATGCAATATGAAATAAATACATATACATATATATATTAATCCAAAGGAAATATCAATTCCAAAAACATGGGTAAGAATCATCATGTGGTTAGGCTTACAAGAACAGAAGTGCTTACAATTGAATAGCACTATCAAATATCATGGTAGAACTACAGAGTGCATCAGTAGCCATGCTACCTATCACAACAGAGCGCATCAGTAGTCCTTGCTACCTTATCGCAAACGCATGCTTGGCCAGGCATACGAGTAGAGCTCATGGTCCCCTCTAGGTGGAACACTGATAAAAATCCTATCAGCTAGGTTCCCAAAGTGCATAATGGATCAATGAATTTACTCTCATTGGGAAGAGCATTCTATCCATATGGTCATATGGTTTCATCTCACAAGAAACATATTGGTCACAAGACCATCAACATATATCATAATTTCAAACAAGTTTAACAAGTAAAAATCATATGAACTTGATCCAAAAAGGTTGACCAAGTCACTTGCATTATATTCATATATATGGTAATCTCATGAACAAATGATAACTTTTGGTTTTAGGATATCATAAAATTTATATTTAATAGTTTGATGATACAATATCAAGTATATGAGAATTTTATGGGTGAACAATAGGAATATTCGGTCATATCAATTCAAAGAAGTAATAAACAAAATGCAATGTTCATACTTACCTCTACACAATTTCTCCTTGAGTTTCCTTTAACAATTGCTCAACCACAATCTCCTTAATTTCTTTGGTTTTCTTCTCCTAAGAAATTTTCTCAAATATTCAAAATTAAGGTTTTCCTTAATCAATAATACTCACATGATTTCTTAATATTTAACCATCTTAAAGTTTCTATTCTTGATTCCCAACATCAATTAATTCATTTCTTAAAGAAAATCTGAATTTTACTTCGAATTTACTGTTCACGTTACTATTTATGGCAGTTCATAAATTTTGATTTCTCCAACATTTATTACCATTAATATCTTCAAAATATTTGCAATAAATTCTATACACCCATAATTAATTACTCTAACTGCTAGACTTAATTAATCTAAAAGAAAATAAAATTTGAAGAAATTTACCTTATTTCTCCAACACTGAATTTCCTGAGATATTTTGCTTGAAACTGATGATTACTGCCTTAATATATGATAATCTAGAGATTTAATGCACTAATTTTAAGTATTAATGCCTTAGAAAATAAATGGGACTATTCTGAGATGGACTGAAGAAGAATGAAGAAAAGAAGAAAGAAAATCATGGAGAAAAATCGCTACTGGCACTGGGTTAAATAGGCTACTGCCCAAAATCCCGCTCGCCAGCTCACCAATTCGCCTCGGCAATGCTACCTTGCAATTCCCACTTCGCCAATCCGCTCCGGCAATGCCACTTCACATAAGCCACTTCGCTAATCCTACTTCACATATCCAATTCGCATACGTCACCTCACATATACTGCCTCACCCAACTCTCCTCGCAAAACTCCTCTTCGCATATGCCACCTCGCTAAACTCCTCTTCGCCAAATTCCTCTTCGCATATGTCACCTCGCATATGCCTCTTCGCATAATGCCACCTCGCCTTTTCCTCTTCGCCAAACCTCACTTCGCATATGCCACATCTCATATGTCTCTTCACCAATTGCCACCTCGGCAATCTCTCTTCGTCACTTCGCTTGCTCGCATTGCCGGTTCGCAAATGCCACCTCGCGCTTTGCCAGCTCGCAATTACCAGATCCTGCTGAGCTGAAACTCTTTCTCGACAACTTATACTTAATCAGCTCGCAAATGAGCTACAAATATCTAAACTCTCTGATTCTTTTTGTCACTTAAAATAGATATACAGGGGTTCAACATATCCAAAATTTAAATTACAAAGGCAAACACACAGACCATGGTGACTTTCTAAAGGTCATCCAGACTTATTGCCCAAAATCCATCAGAACAAACCTAAGAAATTCCACTCTCTACTGAATTATACTTATCCAAATTTTTTGAAATTTTGTAGCCAACAACACAACACACAAAGGAACATTTCTCATGTTAACACCTTTGGCTCAAACTGCCTCAGTCATTCCCAAAAAATTCAAACATACACAGATTTCCTGTAGAATTAATAAACCAGACAAGTCCTGTTCAAGGAGGCATAACTCCTCTTACCAAACCATTTTACAGAATTGAAGATGAGACATAGATCCACAACTTTTATATTTTATACTTTATCAAATTATTTCTTTAAGATCATGCAATCAGCTTTACAAAAATTTTGCAAACCAGAAATTTATGGATTCCTCAAACATTCATATCTTCAATTTATTAAATTCATCAAACATACAATTAAATTAAAATGACAAAATTTGCAGATATTACATTCTTCCCCCCTTAAATAAATTCGTCCTCGAATTTATTATAAACTATCTTAAACCTGAAATAAATGAGGATATTTGTCTTGCATGCTCCGCTCACTTTCCCAAGTGCACTCTTCCATGGCTTGATTTCTCCATAGGACTTTAACCATTTGTATCTCCTTATTCCTTAGCTTTTTAACTATTCGATCCATGATTCCAATTGGGATTTCTTCATATGTCAAATCGGATTGAAGGTCCACTTCCAGCACTTGTAGCACATGAGAAGAGTCGGCCACATATTTACGAAGCATCGATACATGAAATACCGAATGCACCTTATCCATGCTAGGAGGCAAAGCCAAATTGTATGAAACTTCTCCAACCTTGCTCAGAATCTTAAAAGGTCCGATAAATCGTGGAGACAGCTTGCCTCTCTTGCCAAACTGTAGAACTCTTTTCATTGGAGAGATCTTTAGAAATACAAGATCTCCAATGGAAAACTAAAGATCCTTCCTCTTTGGGTTGGCATAACTCTTTTAGCTACTGAAAACTGTCTTCAATCTTTCTCGGATCAGTGGAACCTTTTCTGAAGTATATCATATCAATTTCGGTCCTTCAATATACTTTTCTCCAACTTCATCCCAACACAACGGGGATCTGCATTTCCTTCCATATAAAGCTTCATAAGGAGACATCTGAATCGTGGAATGGTAGCTATTGTTGTAGGCAAACTCTATCAAAGGCAAGTGAGCATCCCAATTTCCTCCAAAGTCTAGAATGCACATCCTTAGCATGTCTTCTAGAGTTTGGATGGTCCTCTCTGATTGCCCATCTGTTTACGAATGAAAAATTGTGCTGAAATCACACTGAGTACCCAGACATTCTTGCAATTTCTGCCAAAACCTCGAGGTGAACTGAGTATTTCTATCTGAGATAATAGAAACTGGAACTCCATGAAGTTTGACAATCTCATCAACATAAATCTGGACATACTGAGAAGCTCCATAAGTAGTCTTGACTGGCAAGAAATGAGCTAACTTGGTTAATCTATCCACAATGACCCATATTAAGTCATAGCCCCTTGAAGTTCTTGGCAATCCAACCATAAAATCTATAGTCACCCTTTCCCATTTCCATTCCGGCAATGGCAACTCTTGGAGTAATCCCGATGGTTTTTGATGCTCGAACTTGACTTGCTGACAAGTTAGACATTTGGATACATAATCCACAACATCTTTTTTCATTCCACTCCACCAATATGAATTCTTAATGTCATGGTACATCTTTGTTGCACCTGGATGCACATTATACTTGACATGATGTGCTTCCTTAAGAATCATATCTCTCAAACCATCAATTGCTGGAACACATAACCTACTACCATGCCTCAACATGCCATCAGCCACATTAAATCCTGGAGCTTTTTCTGACCTTACTTCATTCTTTATCTTCACCAATTGAGGATCTTTGTCTTGAGCTTCTCTAATTTGATCAATGAGAACTGGCTTGACTTGAAAATTTGCCAAAAGTACTCCTGAATCTGACAATTCCCAACTGATCATTTTCATTTGATCACTTTAAGGTCATAGAATGGTTGCTCCAAATTTCTTCTTTGGCTCAGGATTTTTGCTCTTTTTTGAATTTTAGACTTTCTCTACTTCCTTTATGTTTCTTTAACTTCAATTTAACTTCTATTAATTCATTCACTTAAAAATTTCAGCATATTAGACTATTCTCAAAACCCTAATTTAACTTCCTATTAAATTATTTAGGCAAGTATTCATATTTGCTACTTAAACATAGGAAAAAGCTAAGGAAGATGAAGTAGTTACCTTACTTGATTAGCTTTCTTTATTCTTTTTTGCTTTCTATCACCAAAACCACCACTTCATCTTCATTTTCCCATCACCTAACTTCATAAATCTTCCATTTTCATCACCATATCATGTTGAAATTTCAGCCACCTTGTTTGAAGGAAAGAAGAAAGTGATTTGCTAGCTTAAAATTGAAAGAATTTTGGAGGAAGCAAGCAAGCAAGGTTTGGCCACCAAGAAGCATTTGTGCAAATTTTCTATTTTATTTCTTCTTATATAGAAATAATTCATTTCCTTTAGCCAATAAGAAATTTGTTAATTTAATTAATTAGAAGATAAATGATGGATTTATGACATAAGCATAGTGATGTCAAAAATCTATTTTTAATAAATTTATTTTTATTTTCTTATAGTCACAAATTAATCAATTAGTAATTAACTTAATTGAATATAAAAACTTGGTTATAATTCCTTCAATAGCTGGCTCCACCATTCTAAGCCACCATTGTTGACTTTTCTTGTGTTGTAATTAAGTTTAATTAAGCTAATTAATCACAATTTAGCTAATTAAGTCATTTATGCATTTTCACTTATGTTTAGTTCACTTCCATTTCATTTTTAGGCAACTAGGTTGATTTAAATGTCTTGAATATATTTTTATTTTAGTTGTCTCTTAGGTTGATATAGGAAAAAGAATTTCTCAATTTGGATTTTCCTATAATTTATTAAAAATCTTTGAGTGAAGGGTATTCAAATGAATTTCCTTTGAAATTTTTGATTTAATTTCATTTATTTTTCATCTAATTCTTATTTAGGTTGCCTTAGGGTTCTATTTAAGTTTTTTCTAATTGCATCTAGCACATGCTTGCATTAAAAATTTAAAAAAATTCCTACCCGATTTAAATTTCAAAACTCGATCTAACAATCACACATACATTACATATCGGGTTATTACACTTGAGTTTATGAAATTGTTGAAAGTTTAAGTAACACCCCGAATTTTTCGATAATTATAAGTAGGACCCCATAATTAGTATAATTGACTTTATATAAATAGTTAAATGTAAAATAATAATTTAGTACCCAAAATAGACGGTTAGAGGTAAAATAATAATTTAGTACCTAAAATTCAAATTTTATACCTAAAATACTTAAATTAACATAGAATTTTACCAAATAAATTATGGAATCTAAAATTTTCAAAAAATATAAATTATGAAAGATAGTAGTATTAAAAGTAAGATTTTGGGCTAAAATATAAATATTAAAGGTTTTGGGGTCAATTTGTAAATAGTAAAAGTTTGGGTTCAAATCATAAATATCAAAATTACTTAAAATATCTAATTGATCTAGAAAATTCTAAAAAATGACTTAAAAAATATTTCCTCCTTCTTTTAGCCGAATCCCTCACCCAAAATTCCTCCTCCATTTTCTTCACTTCTTATCCAAAATTTTCTCATCTAACCTATATCAAATTCAATCCTAATTAAATTTATATCAATTGTAAAGCCTAAATACTTAGTAGCCATCAAAATTTCCATCAAAAATCATAAGAAAATCCAAATTCATCAAAGGGAGTTAAGTTGAGAAAATTGAAAACTTTGAGAAACAAGAAAATAAGGAAAAGATGATAGTAATGGAGATGAGGCACATATATGCCTATTGTAGAAAATAAGGTTTTTAAGGTGATTTTCGCTCCAAACAAACCTTAAGGTGAGTTATAGATGCATTATTATGCATTGAAATATCTTAGTTTGAATTTTTGAAATCCTCCCCCCAAAACCCCTTAGTTGGCCGAATTACCTTGGCAATTTCCCTTTGTGTTTTTACTTGTTTTTCATACTTAAATTGATCTAATTCTCTTATTTGTTGAATGAAATTGATGCCTAAATATTTTTTTTGAGTGTTGTTGATCTTGTTTACTAAAATGGCTTAGCCAAATTTACCCAAAAATCTTATAATTTATTTGTTGAAACCATGCTCACAATGTGTTCAATAAAATGTCCCAATGAAACTAATTTTTAATTCACCAAATGTTTGACCTAAAGTATATCAGCATTTAACATATTGACACCAATGAAACCTAAACCTAGTCTATCCTAATGGAATTATTCCAATTTCATAAGTAATTCCTTTCTTGATTATTATTATATTATTGTTATACTATTTTAATCATCTAATGTGTTCATTGAGTTATTGGTTGTAATAATATGATTTATCTTATACCATTAACATTATTTGAAAGCTTAACTACACATTAAATTATATTGTATCAAAACCCTAATAACATAGTAGAACTACCATTTGATGGGGTAGTAGGTAAATATTATTGGCAATGTACACATTGAATTAATTCTTTACCCTAGCTAGAAAGGGTTAAATCTTAGCCATAAGGTTTGATCAGTCTTATATTGTTTCACGAGTTTAAGCTACTAAAAATATACTTAACAAGATTTATACAAAGTACGAAACCCTATATCTTTTATGTTTTATTTTTCCATAATACTCATTATTTGATTATGTGACTTTAATTCCATTGCTTGTACATTTGTTACCATTATCTCTGATGTGAGCATTTGGTGTATTACCTGTTCTTTATCTAGCCTTTATGCATGATAATGTAATTATAACTCACTGAGTTATAAATCTCACATCTTTAGTGATTTGACATTTTTCAGGTAAGAAGTAAATAGTAGCGGTTCTAAGATTCATTCTTCTTCAAAGGAACCATATTTCCTTACCATGTAAATATCTTTGAACATAACTCTTTTCTTATATGTTAGAAGCTCTATGGTTAATTAGACCAGTTAGTAGTTAATGTGTATGATATATAGATAAATAATTTAAATTAAATAGTATACTATGGATTATATAGTTAAATGTTTAATGATGGTTTGAAATATGATATATATATATATATTTTGAAGATGAGATGGGAATGGAGTATGAAAACCAGTGGTTGATGAGTTTCTAGTATGGGTTTTACAGGTATTGGTTGTATAGGCGGATCCCACACTCTAGAACTGTTATGTTTTATTTTTGGGATGCGACAGTTTCTTCTAATTTCTTGAAGTTTTATTGGAGATAAGAAGTAATCCAATTCTTTTAATATCTTATAATTGATTTGTATATATATTATTATGATTTTTTTAATTATTAAAGGTTTTGGTTAGGTCTTAAAAATTTATTTGTGGAGCATGATGATGAATAATTAAACAAAAATATATTTCTGGATTTTATTATTACTGGAGTTGATTTCAATTGATTTAATTAAAAAATACAAAGGATTTAGAATTTGTAAATTGAGAATGATGAGTTACAGTTCATATAAATTATATTGAAAATTACGAATTACATAACTTTTTATTAGAGAAATATTTTATGGTGAATCTTTGATATGTTTGAGAAAAGATGTCTAATTTATGTGTATTAAATTTTAAAATGATCTGAACGTTGGATCGCATTTTATAATAGAATTTGTATAGACTATTTAATAAAGAAACATGTTCAGGACAACCCCAAAACGTGAAATTTTCAAAGGGTCAAATAAAATCATTTTGATTTGAATTTTTTAGAGTTAATTACTTGATATGTTTAGTATATTCTGAAAATTTTGTATAATTTTTGGGGTTACGGAAGATAGGTTTATAAGTTAAATTTTGTATACTGTCAGTGTCAAGGCAGCTTGTTCTATCAAACTTAGATTGATATTTAGAAACTCAAATAGATTCTGAATTTAGAGATTTTTTTTGAGTTATATTTATGTATATGTTAGATAATTAGTGTTTAAATTTGAGTTAATTTGAAAAAAGTTATAATACTCTGTAATATAAAATATATATTTTGTCATAATGAGTTTATTGAAAAGAATTTACGTTTTAAGTTTTATTTAAGTATATATTTCATATAAGTTATTCGTATTGTATTTGTATATTTTAATAGTAAATTTTTTTGATAATTTAAGTTATAGAATGTTGATTTATTATATATATGGTCATGTGTTGATTTGAGTAATTAGAAAATTGATTAATCTTGTTACAAGTTACATGATTTCATGTGAGAGAATATATAAAATTCAATTGAAATAATTTAATATTTGTGTGTGTGATTTTTGTCTGAATAAATTAACTGAATTTACTTGTAATTAGAAGTTGGGAAAAACAAACTATATAATATTAATAATTATATGATATATAAATTTATTTGCAATATATATGTAATATGTATATGTAATGGTTGTTATTGAATTTGTTATATTATAATATATTTGTATCTAAATTTATAAATTATTACTATTATTATTACTTTTATTATTTTCTATATGATATTTTTATTTAGGGTTAGATAAAGACTTGAACCTTTCATCTACTATCTTATATGTTATATATATTTGGCTTATGAGAAATGATCTAGTATATACTCCACAGTGCTTATATGTTATTCGGGTTTTGAACCTTATATGTTATATAGGTCTTAGACCTTATATGTCTATGTGCTACATGTGTGTAAAGGCGTTCAGTTGAAACTCTCCCTATTACTTGTTTTATATAATTATTTATAAACTTATAAGTATTTAAGAAAAAAAAAAATTTGTATAAGCGATATATAAAATTTACTTGCTATTATATTATATAATTTTAAAGAAAGTATTCAATGATTTATTTAAACTATTATTGGTATTTGAATTATTGTTAATGATTGTATATGTACTAAGTATGTATATGTCTAAAATGTTAGATTTTTTTCTTACCTTTATATGTTTTCTCACTGAGCACGTGGTTTGGTCACACCTTCAAAATTTGATTTTCTTTGCAGGTTTATGATCTTCTTTTGGCAAGGTTTTCTTCCTTTCTTCCAAAGTTAAGTCATTGTCTTAAGAGTAATTATGAATAATATTTTTTAGAGTGTTTTAGTTGATTTTCAAATATTAGTTGATTTCCAAATATTAATTGTAATGAATTTTATTTGATTTGTTATTATTGGTTAATAGTATTTAGATGATGATTTGATGAATATAAGTAATTGACTAAATGTTTAAATGTAATTTCATAAGTTATAGATATAATATTTATTAGGCATGTGAGGTTAGACTTTGGTTTAATTTCACACTGGTTATGACTTTCAAATTTAGGTCGTGATAAAAATATTTGTCCCAAAAAATTTTATTTGGGTGATAAGGAGTTTAAGTTTTTTTTAGAGATATTTCGAGTTTGAGTCTTTTTTTTTTTCTAAACGTGAGATTCATCAATAAATAATATGGTGTGACACTAAATTTTTTTTTCTCCTCTAACACTAATTACTAACTATTAATGCTATTTATGAAAAAAAAATATAAAATATTTATCTCAAGAATATAGGGATAAAAATGATATTTGAAGATAAAAATAAAATGGATTTAAAACATTTTTAAAAAAAATTATTAATAACTATTTTTAAAAATGTTATATTCTAAAAAGAATATTTAAATACAGATTATAATTTATACACCACATACCAATGGACGTTTCCGAAGGGTTTGCTCTTTGCTGTCAGATGTCAGTTGTCACAATCCATTTCCTCACCGGTTAACGTTTCCGTATCCCTAACGTCGTTACTCTTTCTTCGTTATTTTGCTTAGGAGGATGCCACTCTTACTTGTCTTAATGGGCCAGCTGGCACGCCATACCTCTTGCACGTGGCCAGCTAGTTCTGTCTTCCACTTTTCTATTTTACTAAAATACCCCTATATAACGGTGTCTATTTACTTACATGCCACTTCCCCTCTCTTCCTCGTACTTATCGAAGTATAAATAAATGTTTTTGGTGAATTACTAAAATTCTAATGAAAGCTATTCTTAAAATATACTTTAATTTTTTTAATTTCAAAATTAATGAATTTAATTCTTAAAAATGTAATATTTTTGAATTTTGATGAATTAATGTAACTTTTTATAATATGCTAATTCAATAGGATTATTTAAAATTAATATTATACTAAATTCGAGTGTTAAAGATTTTTATTTTTTAATACATGATATTATATAATTTATAAAATTATTTTATTTAATTTCAGTTTTAATAAATAAAAAATTATATTTTAATTTAAATTAACTTGACCCTGTTAGTCAGGAAAGAAGTAAAAAAATAATTATGAATAATTAATAATTAAAATTTTTCATAATATTAATATTGAATAGATAAATAATATAAAAAAGATAAGTTTTAATGGGGAAATAATTCAAATTACCTAAAAAATTTAAACTAATATGAATTGAATATGTAGGGGCAATTGAGTAAAATAGGAGAGATAGAAGTAGTATACGGTAATTTCAATGTTAAGGAAAGATAGGTCTTGTGTTTGCTTCTGGATTGCGTAAGAAAGTGAAAGAATCTACTGGAAGGCACAGGAATCTATAATATATTTATTATTATTCATATTTAATTTTTAAATAAATATAAACTCTATCTTGTGTGCAAGTCGCACCAATTTTTTTTCCTACGGGTCCATCTTAAATTGGGTCAATGACTGGATCTGACGGTCAAGACCTTCTTTATTGAGTTTGATTTGTTGTTGTGTTTACGATGGGGACCTACTCAAAGTGGAGCCAAGAGCCAGGCAATAGGCGACACGTGTATTGAGAACAGGATCGTTTTTTATTTTGATTGAGTTAAGAGTTACCCTTTTTTACGAAGGCGATCGGCATTATACCTGTCTGATTTAATTGTTTGAAGCGTGGTTATTATAAGTATTTAGAAAAATTATTATTAATGATTAATTATTATTATATTTAATAATTATTAATGTTAATATTAATATTTATTTTTTTATTTAAATATTATTTTTAAATAATAATTTAATATTTTTAATTAAAAAAATAATTTTTTCTTTTTAAATTTTTATATACAATAATTATTTGATTATATAATAATTATTTAACTGTTAATAGTTATCACTAATGAAATGTTATAATATAATTATTAAAAATAAAAAAAAATTAACAAACACACGTTTAAATCAAAAGATAAAATACAAAAGAAAAGTACTAATACTAGGTGCATAATTTTTTTTTTTAAATTTTTAAATTTGTGATTTTTTTTTACAAAATGAAATTTGTGATTTATATTATTAGTAATTTAGGATTTACTGTCTTAATATCATTTGTTTGATTTTTTTTTTAAATTATTCAATATTAAATTTATTGTAAAATTTATAAAAAATAAAATTTTTTCAATAATTTTTTTTCTCAATTAATGATGCGCCATTTATTTATGTGATAATAATGATATTTATAATATATAAGTTCCATGTCAACACTGATAATACCTTTAACACTTTAAATTTCAAATTGGTAATAGTGAAATCATATATCCATTTTGTCAAAAAATTCTGCAGAGCCCAATTTTTAAAATTAAATAATAATATTAAGTAAAAAATTAATGGGTTGTCTCTAAAATGAACTACCGGGCATATGGGACATAACATGCGCACTCTCTCTATACATGCTACTGTTGAAAATTTTCAAGTAAGGAACGAACTTATTAACGGCGCGTGCTTTTCAGACGGCGGTCTTGGGAAATAATTAACTATTTTTAGCTCTATCATCATTATTTTTAATTTTTTATTTCCTTTAAGCACAAAATTTAGACTTTCTCTTGAAAAAATAATAAATATTTTTTTTATATTCCACTTATTATCGGATCATCATATTCAGAGTCGATTATTTTAAATTTAAATTGAAAAGATTTCTTTAAAAGTATAAACTTTTTTATTATATTTACAGCAATTAAAATAATAAATTTTAATAAAAAATAATGTAATTAGTAGTGATATCATTCCAAGTAATAAATAAAATAATATAAATATTTATTTATGGTAAATTGAAAATTAATATAAAAATAACAAAAAATACATAAGAAAAAGAAGAGAACAAATGTCTACTTTTGTTGTTTTGGGGTATTAGAAATAAGAAAATTTTGAGTTTTAACTTATTCACTTGAAATTTTTGGTAGCTTTAAGGTAGTTTGAAGTTCGTTGGCATTTATTTGAATTGTTGATAAAAAATAAATATTTTTTATATTATTATATTTTATATATGTAAATCTACAATAAGAAATATGATGTTAGAATCTTTCATTCGCTATTATGATTCATTATGATGATAATTTTCATTAATTTGGTAAGAGTTATTAAAAGGAAAATTGTCTAATATTATATATTTTATAATATTATTCGATTAATTTAATAATTAAAAAATTAAAAAATTAATAATAATTTAATTTTAATTTTTTTTTAAAAAATATTGATTATGATTTATTAGTAAAAAATTAAAATTTTATAAATTTAATCAATATCTTAAATAAAGTTTTTATCCAAAAAAAAAACAATTATTATTATTATCAAGGAAATGATAAAATATATTAAAAAAAGCTGAACATTTTAAAATTTACATGACTTTTTTTTATTATTTTAAAAAATCTTAATTTTTTGATTTATAATTTTATAAATTATTGTTTGAATTGATATATATATATATTTAAATAATTTAATTCATTATATTTTTCATTAATTCAATCATATTATATTTGCATTACTAGTCATGAACATAATATTTATCATTAATAGGACAAAAGATTAAGGTACATTCATGTAGTTAAAGTAATTATTATCACCAATGTTTTTAAAATCAGATTAATTTAAGAAGCGTTGAAAACAAAGGTCAGTAATTTGATAAAAATCGAACTAAAAAAAATAATATATATATATATATAATTTGACATTTATTATTTATACAATGAAAATAAATATAATTTGACATTTATTATTTTTGATTAAAAATTTAAAAAATTAAAAAAAATTCTGATCTGTTGGAACCAAAAAAATCAGACCAGTTCGATCGGTTCACATATTAACCAATTTTTAATCAATTTTTAAGGATAATTTTTTGAGAGTTGATCGGACTAATCATTAGTTTGATTCTAATTTTTCTAGTTTAATCAGTCGATCTGGTCTGATTTTAACAACAATGATTATCACCTTAATAGAATTTAATTCACCTATATTTATTAGGCAAAAAATAAGGTTATGTTTAGTTGGCAATATAATTAGGAATGAAATATTATTTTTTTAAAATAAAATTTTATTTTTATATTTGGATAATTTTAAATTATATTAAATAAAATGTATATTTTTTTAAATAAAATTTTAATCTAATCAATAAATTCTATTTAATTATTTAAAAATTAAAAATTTTGAATTTAGATATCTATTTTCAATATTATTTCAATTTCAAAATCATCTAAACAAAATCTTAATCAAGTGTTTCCAAATCTTAATCAACTTCTACTTTTTAAAATTTTTTATATACTAAAAAATAATACAATAATAGAAAAAGATATAAATAATATAATATTACAAGTTTTTCTTTGGTAAAATTGGCAGACAAATTGCTAATAGGAAGTAGTTTTAGAATGTTTAAAAGCTTTTCCAATATAATAAAGAGTTAATATAAAAAAAAAAAATAAGAGTTTGATGAGTTTTTTATAATTTAAAATTTAAAATAGAGAGAAAATTTGAATTTTTATATTTAAAGAGTCAATTTCATTATTTATTTTAAGTTTAATTAATAAATTTTATAATATATATATATTTTATTTATTAATTCTCCCATATTTTATTACTTATTAATTTTTTCACATATTTAATTAAGAATTCATTAAATTTAAAAAAATTTACACTTTTCATATTTAATTGTTTATGTTAATTTATTTTATTTTCAATTTAGAAAATACATTAAGTTACATATATTTTTTAACAGTGTAA
This sequence comes from Aleurites moluccanus, assembly GCA_948193065.1. Lineage (NCBI taxonomy): Eukaryota > Viridiplantae > Streptophyta > Magnoliopsida > Malpighiales > Euphorbiaceae > Aleurites > Aleurites moluccanus. Next base: position 26,668 of record CANXYC010694932.1, read on the forward strand.
ATTGTAAGTATATTTTTACTAATTGATAAATTCATAGAATTATATGATAGATGATAAATGCACATAATTATGATTAGATAAGAAAAAAATATAATAACTTATTTTTTAAAATAATGAAATAAATTGATAAATTTAATAATGTATATTTTCTTAAAAAGAAAAAAGAAAGAGAAAAAAAAAAAAGAAATGAAAGGAATTATTGTGTTGTGAAATACGATTTGGTTCGATTGATTTAATAGGTATTTAGTTAGCTGATTATTAATATGTGTGTTATTAATTAAAAAAAATTATATTATTTGATTGATTAATTAAATAATTTTGATTATGATAAATTTTTTTTTAATAGATAAATTTTATAAATAATTATAAATTATTTATAGCGATTTAATATTCGTACATCTACACTAATTATGCATTTCATCATCACTCTATTAAATTCTCTCAATTCATTTAATTGAAAATCAAATCAAAAATTGATTTTGCCTAATGACCTAGTTACAATATATTTAAATTAAAAAAAAAATCAATAAAATGCAATTTAATTTCCAAAACATTTGAATTGAATGTTTGTCAATATTTTTTTTTCTTTATAATATTATATTATATTTATATAAATAAAAATAAATAATAATAATTATCTCATATAAAATTTATTATTAATTTAATTATTTTCTATTGCATATCTGATTTGATTTTAATAGAATCTCTTAATCCGTGAACTCACCGGTTCAAAGTCCGGCCAGGTTTGAAAACTATGGGAATTATAAAGTTTAGAAATTAGAAGAAAAAAAAAATGAGAATGAGAGATAGAAAGCAAAGCAAGAGACGAGAAGAAAATATATAAAACTTGATAGATAGAGAGAGAGAGAAAGAGAAACAGAGAAAGAGAAAGAGAAAGAACAGAACAGAGAGGAGTGTGAAACTTGTCCCGTGAGGCAGCAGGTGAAGGCAAAGAAAAGAAACAATAGAAGTTTTTTCTTTTCTCTCTTCTTTCTTTCTCTGTAAAATCTCTTATCTTCTAGTCTTCCCCTTCTCTCTCTTTAGCCTTGATACTCACATTCATTCTTTGCTTCTTCCTTTTATATCACGAGATCCCCATCTCTTTCTCTCTCTTTCTGATGTCTTCTTCAGATACATTTCTCGGTCTGTGTTGTTTATATTTTTGTTATACCACTCCGTGTTGCTTTCCTTGTTTTTCTATTTTTATTTACAGACATTGCTAACAGCAGCAGCACTGAGCGAGAGAGGCCGCGCTTATAAGAAAGGGAAAAACTAAGAGAAAAAGAGAGAATTGAGCGAGAAGAGAACCTTTTGACTTTTGTTTGGTTACTTAGAAAATGTCGCATTCCAGGAAACCCATTGGGGACCTGGGAATGGACTCGTTAACCGATCAATTCCGTGACTCACTGTGTTCCCTTGAGGGTAATAAGCCTGATTTTCGCGAACTCGATCTGGGTTCTCCTGTTTCTCCTCTCCGAACTCGTGGGCTTACCACTACCGCCGCCACCACCACTACAACCACCACGACCAGCTCTAGCTCTAGCTCCTCCGGATCCGTATCCGGCAGCCGAAATGGTAATAACCCAGTTCATAAATCCAATCACTCTGGTGAGCTTTCTAACTCTAGCGAAACCAGTACTACAACTTCTGTCAGAAACCCCAAACAGGGTACCTTTAGATCCGACCCTTTAATATACTCGGGTAGCGGCAGTCAGAGCTCGGTAAACTCTCCTGCTCCTGTTAATGTACTTCCTACTGGGAACATATGCCCGTCGGGAAGGATCTTGAAGACGGGCATGGCAATGAGCAATCGGGGTTCCAAGACGGACGTCTTGGGATCTGGGACGGGAAATTACGGGCACGGAAGTATAATGCGGGGCGGCGGACAGACGAAATGCAGTAATTTGGATGCCGGAAATTTGGTGGGTAGCAGTAATAGTTCCGTGCGCGGAAATGTTGGTGCTGCGAGGATGGGATATGTGGATCCAGAGGAGGTGAAAAGGGCTGGAAATGAAATGTATAAAAAAGGACATATTGAGGAAGCACTGGTGCTTTATGATAGGGCTATTGCGTTGGCCCCAGGAAATGCAGCTTACAGGAGTAACCGAGCAGCGGCTTTGATGGGTTTGGGAAGAGTGGCAGAGGCGGTGAGAGAATGTGAGGAAGCAGTGAGGTTGGATCCTAATTATTGGAGGGCACATCAGAGGTTGGGGTCTTTGTTTATTAGGTGAGTCGTGGATGGAGCCTTGTTTAGTGTGTTTCTGCTGGTGGGTTTTGTATTAGGTGTTTTTGGGATTTATTTTTGGGCTGCTTTCTGAGTTATGGTGTTGATTTGATCTGCATTGATGGGATAGTTAATCTTTGTCTGTTGTTAGATTTGTGAATCAAATTTCAAGTTTTTTTCTTCATTTCTGTGGGTTTTGGTTATGTTTATTATGCATTAATTTAATGTAAATACTGGAGAATGAAATTTCTCTCTTTTCTGTTTCTTGTGTTATTGTGGTCGCTTAATTTTTTTTTTTCTTTTGAAATTTCCCAGTATTTGTTATGTTAACCTATTCGTAGGTTGGGATGTGTTTCGTTGATCGATTGATTTTTTGAACACATCATTTTCTGCATTTTTGTGAATAGTTGGTGATGATGTTTGGTCTGGATTTTTTGTGTGTGATTTATGAATTGTGGTAATTGCTTGATATTTGAGATGTTAGCTTTTGGTCGATTGGTTGTGTTTTGCTGATATTTTTATCCTCATTGGTCACTATGGTTCTTCTTTGTTGGAATGGTAAATCTGCATCATGTGTCCATATTTGATTATTTGTTTGTTATGGCTGTCGAGTGTTGACTCTCTTTTGTTTTCCTTGCCTCACCTTGGTGAATGATCTGCTCATTTACTGTTTGTTATGGTTTTATTTTTCTAGTCTTGATTTGCATTAATTCACAAAATTCCATTGTTTCTGAGTGTTCTAACTTCTAATTTCACGTCTTTCCTTATATTGATGACTTAAATAGATGATTTGTTTGCTTGATGTGGTTACTGGGGTTGTTTTAGAACAAATTCTTAATGGTAGCAAGCTTTGATTACTGTGTACTTTGCTATCTGGGTGTTTCATGGTGCTCTATGCCATTTGAGTTGCATCAGAATCATGGATGCTGCACATGGCGTATTTAGGTGCCTTGTGGATTCATATTTCTATTTGCATCTTCTGTAACAAAATTTGTCTCCATCTTTTCAGTCCTTTTCTTGTATATTCGCATAGGTCCTTTAAGTAATTTTAGGTGAGCGTGACCTTCCATATGTTTCTCCTGCATTATGCTGCAGAGTTGGATGCACATGGCATTTGAGCTGCAATCATTAAAATTGGTCTTGTTGCAGGTTAGGACAGATTGAGAATGCCAGGAGGCACCTATGCTTTCCAGGGCATCATCCTGATCCTTCTGAATTGCAGAAGTTGCAGTTAGTAGAGAAACATCTAAACAAATGTTCAGATGCCCGTAAGGTTAATGATTGGAAAAATGCTTTAAGGGAAGGTGAGGCTGCTATTGCTGCTGGAGCAGATTATTCGCCTCAGGTATGAGCAGTACTATCTGCAATCTTTTATATGTGAAATTGGCTAAAGTAATGTTGGAAATAAATTTGCAAATGGCTGAACTGGTTCAATTTGAATTTACAGCTCTTTATGTGTAGAGCTGAAGCTCTTTCGAAGCTCCATCAGCTTGAAGACGCTGAATCTTGCCTATTAAACATTCCAAAATTAGAACCATATACAAACTCTTGCTCACAGAGCAGTTTTTTTGGGATGCTTTCTGAAGCTTACACTTTCTTAGTTAGAGCACAGATTGAGATGGCCCTGGGAAGGTGAGTTCAGATATCCAATGCACTGTCAGAACTAAGATCCAGAGGTTTCTGGGAGATTGAGAATAGATGATGGATGTCTTGCAGGTTTGAGAATGCACTTACGGCTGCTGAGAAAGCTGGACAGATTGATCCACAAAATGTTGAAATAGCAGTGCTTCTTCACAATGTGAGATTAGTGGCAAGAGCTCGTGCTCGTGGCAATGATCTCTTCAAATCTGAAAGGTTTACTGAAGCGTGCTCTGCATATGGGGAAGGCCTTAAGCTTGATCCTTCAAACTCTGTTCTCTATTGCAACAGAGCTGCTTGTTGGTTTAAACTAGGGCTGTGGGAGAGGTCTATTGATGATTGCAATCAAGCATTGCATTTCCAACCTAATTATACAAAGGCCCTTCTTCGAAGAGCTGCCTCAAATAGCAAGGTACAATCTTTTAAGCTCATCATGTTTTATAATTTGTTCTTCTACATATGTATTTATAACTGTTGCTGAAAAAAAAATCATTGAACTGCTATAAACAGCTAGAAAGGTGGGCTGATGCAGTGAGGGATTATGAGGTTCTAAGGAGGGAACTTCCTGATGACAATGAAGTTGCCGAATCTCTATTTCATGCTCAGGTTGCATTGAAGAAATCTCGCGGAGAAGAAGTGTATAATATGAAGTTTGGTGGTGAAGTGGAGGAGGTTTTGGGACTTGAGCAGTTCAGAGCTGCAATATCTTTGCCGGGTAAGCCTGCTATATGCTCATTCATTTGTTTTATTCACCAGCTTAGATTGATTCCATTTTTGTTCATCTTCAATTCTTGAGGAAATTGAACTCCTGTGTTATAGGTGTCACGGTAGTTCATTTCAAATCATCCTCTAATTTGCACTGCAAACAAATATCTCCATTTGTGGATATACTATGTGGCCGCTATCCATCCATAAATTTTCTCAAGGTAAATGACAAACTCATTAGCACTGGGCATTATTCTCCTACATGATTTTTAACTGGAGCTGTGAAACAACGAAGCAAAGGTATTTTTCTTACATGTGGTGGTGTTTGTTTGACATAGGTGGATATTGGAGACAATCCAGCAGTTGCAAATGCTGAGAATGTGAGGATTATACCGACATTCAAAATATATAAGAATGGCAACCGAGTGAAGGAGATTGTTTGCCCAAGTCGTGATATGTTAGAACATTCGGTGAGGCATTACAGCTTTTAAAACTCATGGCTCTACTTGTACCACTATTCTCCCAGTTTTCTTCTTGCAAAGCGAACACCCTATTTAATGGGAACTCTTAACTACCTTCCAGTCTTTCCTCCCACCATGCAAGGGTTACCAGATACTTGTCACATAAATCAGAGCTACATAATAATCCCATTAGTGGCCATTGCCAGAGGAACCATGAGAGATAGCTTAGTTCTCCTTTAGCCGTTCTTAATTTATTCATTCATTCTCATTACTCTCTGGTTCCATGTTATCCCTCCCATCTGTTTTTGTTAATTTTATTTTTGTATGCTTTTTGGTACTTCTTTTTCATCTTCTTGTTGGCCAGCCTGTTCTTGTATCCCCACCTTATATTCAGAGAACCAAGAATTAAAAAAAAATAAAAATGTACAATTGATTAAGGTGGCTCCTTAGTTGTATTAGATTGAAAGAGAGAAAGAGAGAGAATGGCAGGCTGGTAGAAGAGGATCTTGTACATGTATATATATGTGATATATACAGAAAGAATTGGAAGGCTCGAGGGAGATTGGATGATGCCTGGTGGGTACTTATGGGTTAGTGAAACTTAAAGATAAAAATATGTTGTTATTAATATTGTTTTTTCTTTCCTCAACCATTTCTTTTCATCAATAAAATAATCATCCCCATTTTTTCACTTCATTATCACCATTTCAATATTGTTTTTCTCTTCCTAATTAGTCTTTTTGCATTTGTTTACTTGCATATATTCAATAGAGAATAGATGCACTGACATTGGATTTAGTCTTATTGTCTTATTGATGGTATTGAATAGAAGAAAGTACAAAATGGGTTTAGAAATTAACAAGGGGTTGGTCTTTCTTATAAAAGGAGTGAACTATGGGTAGTTGATACATATTCATTGCTCTCTCTTTCTACCTTATTACTAGAACATCCTCATTTTATAAGAGGATTGGCCTCTTTAATGCCCACCTTTTTATATGTTTGTTGGTTTAATGTTGTTTACTCTTTTATTTTCTACTTGGTGCCTTAATTTTTTCTTTCTTTTCATTATCATTTAAATTCAAGAAAGGTGTTCAGAGTTTCTTTGTTTAAGAGTTTGAATTCTTAGAAGTGCGATTAGAGTTAATATTTGATATTTGAAAATTAAATTTTAATGTTTGCTAGATGCAATTGTTAGCTAATTAATTTTTTATTTTTGTTTTTGCTAAATACAATAATTCAAATTTTTTAACATTTAAAGATTAATATTTGAACTTTGAAATTTTTAGCTATTAGTTCGAAATTTTTCTGTTGTGAAAATGATTTTAATAATTACTAAATTAAAGGTTTTTTTTTTTTTGGAAAAAAAATTGGAGTTTAGGTAATGACATTTATTATAATATGTTTGATGATGTGATTTGGTTTGGGAAGGGAGTGTCATATTGATGGGAAGGGCTGTGGCCATATAAGTTAAATTTGCCATATTAGCAATGCACCAGCGCCACCCAATTCCCCACCACCTATACCATAAAGTCCAAAAAGTGTATTGGGTGGGTCGGTGCTAAAATGCGACGGCAGTCCTGCTGGTGACAGTTACACCCCCCCTCTCTCTCTCTCTCTCTCTCTTTGTGATGGGCCTACTGTCAGCTGATGGCCACGTGTCTATGTTCTTGTTTTGAAAATGTTTTTATTTTTTTCTAATATTCCTTTTTATGAAATGATAATATTAAGGGCAATTTGGTAATATTGTTGTGAGTTGCGAGTGTTACCCGTACTTGTCTGACGTTTGGGGGCAATATAGGAAATATGTAACACTAAGCTACAAATGATTGGGGTATTGGACAAATGAGAAAATTAGAGCTTTCATTTTGTACAAATTGTTCCATTCTCATTTCAGAAATTGCCATTTCATTGTGAGGTTTTGAATATAATTACTTTATTATAATTATAAATATAATATTATTTTTTAATTTCAATTTTTTTTTTCTTTGAATATAATTGTAATTGAATTTGTAAATTGAGATAAAATTGAGAAAATTGAAAGTGTTAGTTAAATTGCCAAAAATGAGTAAATTTTTGGTTTCTCAAGTCAGTGAAAAATATATATATATATATATATATATATATATATATATATATATATATATATATATATATATATATATATATTTTTTTTTATATATATATTTATTTTTGTATTTATATA